>JARHVA010000928.1:2500-27500 GCA_037957365.1 Torreya grandis
TCAAGCTCCAAGACATGGAATACAGACGTCCTATAAATAGGACTACACTATATGTTCAGAAAAACTTTTTAAATGATGAACAGAATAGGGAATAACTTATCTTTTCAAACTATTGACAAACTATTATAACACATGGTATGCAGTCTTCTCTTTTCAACAGGACTAATATATATATAGATATATATATATATATATATATATATATATTAAAAATGTATTGCTATTGATAGACACCAAACTGCATATAGGGAACAATGGATAGAAACCAAATTGCAAACAGGAAATCACTTATATGAAGCCGTTGAAAGGTTGAAGCCAATGTATTTATCTGGGAAGTCCGCCTGCCATAGCCTGAGAAACAAAATCTTGCTTTCCTTTTAACAATCAGCTCAAACCACTTAAAGCATTTATTGATCTAGAAAGTCTGCAACTCTCTAAGACTATTTTAATAATAAAAGAAAACAATTCCAAACCGTTGAATATTTTATCAATTCACTCCACGGTCACAAGATTGTGTGATTTGCGATGCAAAAGTTGAACTGGGAATTGAAATGGCCCAACAGCTATGCATCCCAGTAGGAAACCTATGACCATGTGTCTAGTGGTATCTTCTTTGGCATGACCCAGCAACAACAACACCAACGTATACTTAAATCTTGGCACACCAAGCAATAGTATGCATCCCAGCATTAAACTGGTGTTGTTTTGCATTGCCAGTCTCCTTTTTATGCCTTTCTTCTCTTCAACACATACATATCCCCTATTTTACACACACCAATCCTCATACAAAGCATATTTTCTTAAATTAGACACTCGATTCCATCCCAGGCTTTGAATAACAACCTCCCAAATATGACTAAAATAGTTCTCTAGCATAGTAAAACTCAAACCGTTTAAAAATTCTCCCAACGAACTAGATTTTCAGGCTTAAGAAATATTTAACCAAATTTACAAATTTGAAAACTCAGAAATGGAGGGAAAAACAACTAAATATAGTTAAAATGCTAAAACTTAACCCAAGTGTAAGGATGCTCTTGCATCACCCTCAAGTTTGATTTTTGTGCACAATCAAAATTTTATAGTTGGTTAGGGTCAACCCAACTCTAAGAATAGGTTTAGATGATGACCTAGTTACAATAAATAATGATTTATCTCACCTAATTCAATGTGTCATGTCAATAGTCTACCTATTTCAAGGAACTAGCATTTTTGTTGACCTTGTTCTCAATAGGATGCCCATATCTAACCTAACTTTTTTGGGGCAAGATGAAGTTTTTAGACAAAGTGATATAAATGAAAATTTATGGCTCATACTTTATATATGAAATAAAAATATTTTTAAGTCTTTATTTTTCATTTAAAAATATATTCATGACAAAATAATGATTAAACATGTAGAGACCAACTAGACACACTTGTGAGCAAGACCAGACCTCAAAAGACAAAAGGGGTACCATGATTTTGAGAGAAATTAGGGTGTGTTGTTTGAGTAAGAATATGAATGACCATAAATTAATATAAATTTTATCAATGATGATCAAGTTATATTCCCACAACATAGTGAATCATGTGGGAAGAAGAATGGTCCAACTTATATATGTGAATGTATCATATATCTTGTGTATGCCTGAATCACATTAAAGTATGTGTGTAAAATATGTGTGTACAGAAATGAAATGATATGTTATCTACAAACATAAATTAAACAACATATATGTCAAGGATATAGTAAACATGTGTATGATGAATTTTTTTTTATGTTTCTATTTTATTTGAATGTTTTTGTATTTTCTTAGAAATATTTGAAAATAAAAATAAAAAAGATAGCCTATGGTCCCATACAAGGGATGCTCATAGGTATCTCTAAACTTGGAAAATGGTACATCAAATGAGTGATACTACAAATGGGAATGTATGGGTGTTATATTTGAAACTGTATAATTTGTGGTACTCTGCATATGTCTCATAGGACTCTGTGGTTGTGAAGAGGTAGTAGAATTAGTAAGTTTATCATGTTCATTTTATAATTTTTTACTTTGTATCTTTAATTTAGATATATTTTAATTTGTTTATAGTAACAATGAATTTTGTTTTTTGACATTATATTGAGTCAAAAATGGTAAAATATATAGTATAATAAATCATTATTATGATCCAAGTATGATATTCCATTGAATATATTCAACACAAAAATTTGATGCAATTGTTTTATCCGTATGTTCCATGCCATTCAATAGGGATGTACATAATTTCCACTTACATATATTGAATTCACAAGATGGGTAAACCATGATAGTTTCACCTTGCTTTCCATCTATGCAAGGTTCAATGATATTATGTTTTGAGGAATGATTTTTTATTGCTTCATATGAAGGCACATACATAACATTATCTTTTTGATGCATGTTTTAATATTTTTATAATTGTTCCTTTTGTATCATGTTTTCATTTGTAGGTTATATTTATTTTTCATTAACAAAATTAATATGCTTTTTTGAATTATTTACATTAGTATTTACAATATATGCTAAGCCTTAATGATCACTATGATTAGATGTGTGGGTAAGATAAGTGATGCCTTGTACATGTTTTCCCAATCCTTGACCATGTAAATATTTTTTTCCAAAACCATATTGTTTTCAAAGCTGAGTATCATTATTTAGAGGTATATTTTATTCATTTTCTTGTTTTATTTTTTTCATTTATAAATATTTTTTCTCTGAATTATCCTTTGTTACCCATATTTGTTGTTTTGGAACTTATGCTTTAGGAGAGGTACTCATAATGTGAGTAGGTTGCTTGATTGGTGTATCCATTATAAAATCACCACTATCAATTTTACATTGTATTTTATTCATCAAATCCAAACAACAATCTATATGATGCCCATGCATTCTATGATATGCACAATAATATTTTTATATTAATATAAGATGTAGATGAGGTAGTCTAATCACTTTATTTTGAATCATTTATCTTGGGATTTCACTTGGAATCCTATTAGCCTTTTGCTCACTTTTTTAATCACTATTTGTAGAAGAATTGTATTTTATATTATTGTTTTGATATGCAATATTGTTGGGCACAACATGAATATGGAAACACATGATTAACATTAGAATATTTTAGATTTTTCATGTATGTAATATGAGTTTTCAATGATTTGACCTTTGAAATAAAATAATAATTTTGATTTTTTTACTATTTTATTAATGTGATCATAGTGGTTATTTGATATTTTAGTGATTAATAAGCACAAAACCTTATGTACTTCAAATTGAATATGCATAAACACACAATATAGGAGAGATGTGGGATGTGGAAGGGTTTTGGGAAGGATAGGTACAATATGATGATCCACCTTACCCATTGGAGTAGTGATAGCATGGACCTAGTTAGAGGGAAAATAGTTATCACCCTCATTAGGTTTAGGAAGATTAATAGGTTCCTTATCCATTTCAAATGTTATAAATATTGAGATGATAATAGGATAAGATATATATATATATATATATATATATATATATATATATATATATATATATATATATAAATGATAGGGAATAATCTAACATGATATGAAAAATAATAATTGAATGATTACTACATTCTAAAACCCTATAGAAAGATAGGTTTTTCATAAAGAAAATCAAAAGTCAGGTTCACCAAATCTTGAACCCTTTTTAAATTTATATAAGGGTTAAAGGGTAGAATAGCCTATATATAAAGATAAAAAAAATTAGTCTAAAGTAGGCCAATTGAATAAAAAATAAGATAAATGAATATTCTAAATAAAATGTTGAGAATGATAAATATATAAAATACATTCAAAATAATAATTTGATTGCATAAACAGTAGGAAGATAGAATAATTATATTGTCATCAAATGTGTAGGCAAATATAATATATACATAGGTAAGAATAGGTGGGAAGAAGATCAAGATCTAATCATCAGATTTTACAAATAACTTTTCTAGATGCTTGAACACTTAAATTAGCCTTGAGACACTTGCATCGACATAAATATCCTAATGTCAATGGATATATCTATTACGTAATACTCATTGTACTACAAAGAGACCACTTATATATTTCTAGATTTTTTTCATCTTTCTAATTATTTATTTTATTTACACACATAATCTATAGATGATTGTTTATAGATCAAACCCTAACTCTTCACCTTAGGTCTTGGTACCTCACCAAAAATAGGTTTGTAGGATCACAAAGTCAAGATGACCTTAAGGACAACTTTATCAATGAGTGTTTCCTACATAACCACTACTATAAATAGGGCCTAAGACTTATGTAGTTATCCTTTAGGTGTTGTCTTGTGTGTGCACAAGGGTGAAATTTCCTATATGTAAGGGTATTCAATGATCTAAATTTTAACTTGAAAAATACTACTCATGGGATGCTATTTGAATTATTTAGACCTATAATATGAATTATCTTATGACTAATATAAAAATAGGGAAGAATAGGGTTATTTTAAATACATGAAATATTATTTTATAGATCTATCCTTAGTGATCCTTTTAGTATGACTTGGTGATAATCAATGGTCTTTATATTTTATTTATACCACACTTTTTTAAATATCTCAAGGAAGTGTTAAATAAAACAAATGGACTAACCCATTGGATTCAAAATAATTTAAAATTAGATGACTTTTAAAATATAGACACTAGATAATAATTTAAACACTTGCATTAATGCAAGTGTGTCTATATGGAACATAAGTGTCCAACATGCTATAAATATATTAAGGATATGACACTAATAGTGATGTGTGTGTGTGTGTGTGTGTGTGTGTGTGTGTGTGTGTGTGTGTGTGTGTGTGTGTGTGTATCTATGTGTGTGTGTCTATATGGAACATAAGTGTCTAACATGCTAAAAATATATTAAGGATATGATATTAATAGTGAAGTGTGTGTGTGTGTATATATAACTGTGTGTGTGTATGGAACATAAGTGTCCAACATGCTAAAAATATATTAAGGATATGATATTAATAGTGAAGTGTATATATATATATATATAATATTTTTATATTATATTTAAGAGTTTGGGTCATCATAATGATAGGGTCAGATCAAAAGATAATAATTTGGCACAATGAGATGTCGAATGTGAGACTTTCAACAATAGGAAGGTATAGAATTTAAGGGTGGATACCTAATAAGTATTTATCAAGTATACAACATTGATATGCTATATAAATCAAAATTTATTATCTACACTACCCTCTATAATATTTTTTTCACTAAGAAACATAATAATTCACATAATAAATTAGGTGTATTCATTCTTTGTTATTAAATCTATAATTTTTATCATTTTTATTTCTTAACTTTTATCTTAAGTAAGGATAATTTCATTATAGGTTCATTTTAAGTGTGGTTTAGTGTGGTATGCATTCAAGACTACACTTCATAAGTAAGTTCAAGTAAGCACTTTTCCATTCACTCTAGTACTTTCACTTTTTTACATTACTAGAATAAAAGGGGGTCAAATGTAGACACATAAATTAACATTTAATCTAAAATAGTGTACTTGTGACCAACCTTATTACACACTTAGCTCATGCATTATTCCACATCATTTTGACCACTTTCCTTCATTTTCCATATGTATGACCCATTCCCATAAGCAAACCAATGATCCTAAAATTTTCCTCTTCGTCATGCAAAATAGCTCAAGCTTATCCATACATTTTTTCATACTCTTAAATAATTTTTTTGTGCTCATATGAAAAAAATTCCATATTTGGACAACACTGCTCCTAGAGAATATCTAGTTCCATTGATCTTGTCCTCCCACCAAACAACACCTAATTTATCAAATTTAAATTTGTGTAATAGGTCATCCCACAAGTTTAACAAACATCTTATAATTTAATTACCTAATGATAACTATAAATACATGTTTTAAATTCACTTTTCACATAAGAGGATTCCATATTGAAAATACCCATATTTCTAATTTAAAATTGAGATAAAATTCCCTATTTCTCTCAATTATGAATACATACGACCCTAGTAACCTTGATCTAAAGTCTGAATACATTTATAAGGTCTTAATTCATGATTAAAAACCTTAATCACACTAGGATTAAACTAGAATTTAGTATTTTTCATCAGTATTTCACTCACACATGGAGTTTGATCCCTCTTCAAAGTATTAGTATGTACATAGCACTCAATGTAGGGGGTGTTGACATTAAGAAAAAATTCAACTGCTAACCCCTTTTATCTCATGATTAAATTTGTTCTCTTATCTTATTGAGTTAGGGTTAAAAATAAAGGAGAAGATATATAGTGGTTTTCATGACATATTAAAGACTCCCACATAGTCAATAAAAAATAGTGGTGAAGGTGAATCTGCCATATCAATTTCAAAAAGGTAGCCCTCACCAGAGAAGACTGATCCATTTAGACAACATGATGGGCCAATCCTATTTGACTTTGTTAATCGTATCCCAAGTATAGATGAATCATTTTTTCTAATTTATATAATCATTATATAGTCACACATTCAATTTCATAATGGTACCCATGGTCTTATTCATCTGATTTATAAGTAAATTATATTTCTTTAGTACTTTCCCCATTTAATGTATTTGAAAATTTAGTAAGTTCCAAATCATCTTGTGTCATTTATTACATTTCTAGTTAT
The DNA here is from genome assembly GCA_037957365.1 of Torreya grandis. Classification (NCBI taxonomy): domain Eukaryota; kingdom Viridiplantae; phylum Streptophyta; class Pinopsida; order Cupressales; family Taxaceae; genus Torreya; species Torreya grandis. The sequence continues at coordinate 9,180 of JARHVA010000928.1, forward strand.
ATACATCAATTTACCTTGGTTATGAAATCAATTCACTTATTTATAATTTTTTTATAAAACACTATATTTCCTTATGAAAATAAATATAAAATTTACTTTCAACTTCACAAAGATTTCTCTATTTTTAAATTCCTAAATTTGATTTCACTAAACTTCAGGGATAGTAATATCACATTTTTAAAAATCTAACAGTATTATTTTCATAATTGAAATGATGAAGCATCAAAATAAAATGACATAAACATACATAACATTCATCTAAAAGAATTTGTGGCACAAAGTCCCTATTAATTTCTTCTATATTGATTCTTTAAAATTATACACAAATAAAGTATTTCTCTTGAATTTATAAAAAATAGATTTTGATGTCAAAAAAGTATTGTTATAATGATTTCATCTTATATTTAAATTATATAAAGGCATAAATACCTTATAACCTCTTTATAACTACCTTGCTTTAAGAGCTTTTCTATTTTACAATTAATTTTTCATAATGACTTCAAAAAGTGAAAACATGACCCTTTAGGTCATTTTCAAAAATTACAAAATAGAAATATAAAAAGATAAAAAGAGAGAGTTATAAAGTATGACTAAATATAATATTATTTTTGATGATTAAAAAATTGATCTAAAATTCCAACTTATTTTTATTCTTATTTTTTAGAAGACTTGATCCTAAAGATTCATACTTTATGAGCAATTTGCATAATTATTTCTCACATGGGTACAATTGTATGAGCAAGATGAACAACCTAAGCATATGATGCATTGGTTGCTTCTTCAGTCCTATTGAATAGATTTATAATACTTCTATTCAGATCCTTGAGAGCATAATGTATATCATTTAACTTTTTAATGGCCTCTATGGTGAATGTGGATGCCCCAAATAATTCTACTTTCACCATTTTTTTGAATTATTCTTTCAATTAAGTAGTTGTATACTCTTTTGATTCATATTAATTCATAAAGCTAGAATAAATATCCCAAACATTCACATGAACTTAAGACTTGGTATTATCAAAAAAATATTATAAATTTGTAGATCTTCCATTTATTCATCTAGATTATGGATCTTATAAGATACATAATGATCCCATATGCATGAATGGTTATCTTACACCTTATTAGAAATACACTCAGAGACCAATATATTTCCATCAACAACAACCATGTTTTTATTTCTCTGATCAAGCACTTCCATATGAATTTTTTTTACTTAGCTACTACAATTTCTTCATAAATTTTCCTTAGTGTATAATTGACCAAGTCTTAGGCTCTTTGATTATCATTAATAAATTTCATGCCATCAAGAATCAATTTTTCTACCCAGGATTGCATAACCTTACCATGGTTTATATACTATTAAATTTTGGTAAAAAATTATTTATTAATTTACATTATAGAAGTTGACCTTAGTGTAGTTGTAGGAGCAGTTGGTGTAGATGCAGTGATCATTTTTGAATTTTCTCCTACATTCAAATTAGGTTTGATGTATGTTGAAATCATATGTACCATTTATTTAAATTTATATTTAATTTTCATCCCTTCCCCTATAATTTGGATCATATTTGTTTTAGTCACTTTTAAGTTATGAATGTTTCCTTCAAAGGTGGACTCTCCTAGGTCTATCTTATTGACATTGTAATCATCTAATGGCATCTCATATTTATTTTTATTTAAAATAGACTTATCAATTTATAAAGATTATTCACCTACAAAATAAATCATCAACTTTGAATTTTTTCTCTCTTATTTGGGGGACTTTTAAAGAGATTGGAAACAACATTAAATTCAATTTCTACAGGTTTAACTGAGATTTTTTTCTTGCCCACTATCTATTGTATCCATGAAAAAGACATGTCTCCTTGTGATTATATTGTGAGGATTGAGAAATATAAATATATGATAGAAACCATGAAATATATTCAAATTTATATTTCTAATTCAACACTACACACCTTAGATAGAACAAAGGGAAAAAGATAATTCAAATGCAATCGAATGAAATATAAACACAAAAATAATACCTCAAATTTTTAATGACATCTTCCTCCCTAACTTGTGATTTTTATTTTATACATGTGAATGGATTATTGACACTTGAATGTTTGATTTCTCCAATAAATGATTTTGACTTAGAAAACACTTTATTATGGATGACTTATTTTATTTGCAATGATGATGGCACTATTGCATTCAAAAATTATAAGTTAGTTTGCATGGGGGTGTAACTCTATTTATAGGAGCCACATAGAGGAATGAATGGCTATGATTGAGCCATGATGGATTTTGATCAATAGTGGAGAATGGATTGGAATATTTTGTAGTTAATATTTTATGAATTAAAAATTCTTTGGAAAATTCTAGAGATGGTGGTGAGGACCTCAAGGTATGGTGTGGAGATTAATAAGGTGGATTAGAAGATTATATATACATTAGTGTAATAAATCAAATACTAGGTGAGGATTAGTGGTGGTATTTTATAGGAATGTTAGTGGATATGGTTGGGGATGGTTAGGAAGGAATATAAATTTACTTGAATATTGTGAGGATATTATTAATGGTTAATGTGAGTGATAATTAGGTTATCAATTAGGATAGAAGGATAATGTGATGAAGAGTAAGGTTAATTGATGTGTAGGGGATGTCAAGGGGAATTGGGATATGTTTTTAGGGTGAAATTAATAAATTATACAATATGGTATTAATGGGTGTAATTGGTGTTGAATGATGATAAAATGAGTAATGATAGAGTAGAGAAAAAATAGATGTCTACATGTTTTTGTTATTTTAAAGGCCATTATGGCTGAAAGAAGTAATGGAATTTCAAATAAGTGAAGGAATGTGTTGGTTATTAAGCTAATGAAAATTATAATGGGTGATTCCCCCTCAAGGGGTCATGCATGAAGGAATGAGATATATGACCATGCAAAATAAGGATAATGAGATCAGTGAGTTAAATGTCAGAGGATAAGAAAGGGGTGGGATGTGCCACTAGATGAGAGTGTTAGTAAATAGTCCTAACATGGAAAAATAAATAAATTATAAAATTAAAAAAGTTGTATGTATAAAAATAACTCATTAAAATATAAATTTTGGTGAGATTATTGTGGGATGTGTCATTGAAAATACCTCCATATTCAAGAGAGATGGAACCATATGTATGTATTAAATATATGGAATAAATATGTTAATTTGATTAATTAAGAATTATTGTGCTCTGCACATTTTGAGCCTTTGGATTTTCACCAAAATGGGGTAAAACCCACATCTCATAAAACCCACATCTGGTAAAACCCACATCTAGACTCTATACCTTCCATTGGCCTATCTATTATAACACAATGACTTGATGTCTATGTAGTGAAGACCATGTGCAAATGTCATTCCTTCTCATCTACTCCTTGCACACTACCAATGGTCTAGTAGTACATACCACATGTGAACCTATTAGCTTCATCACTCATATGCATCTTACTCTTAGGCTTCCATCCTATTCATCTCTATTCACAATATTTTTCACCCATCCTATCCTCTATGTGCGTTAGAAAATCAATAAATTATACACACACACATATATGTATGTATATGTATATATGTATATATATATGTATATATATATATATATATACATACATACATATATATATATGTATGTATGTATGTATGTATGTGTATGTATGTGTATGTATGTATGTATGTATATATATATATACACACACACACACACACACACACACACACACACACACACACACACACACACACACACACACACACATACATACACATACATACATACATACATACATACATACATACATATATATATATATATATATATATATATATATATATATATATATATATAATATTTTAGGTTTTTCCTATGTATTTTATTTTTGGATTTGTTTCCAAATATTTGAAAAGAAAAAAAATGTATATATTTGGTTAGAAGATTTTGTATAAGCCTTACCATAGTCAGATCGATCTAGTATCAGGGTTAAACATAACATACATTTGCTCTATTTTTAGTTAACTTGAAATTAGATTCAACATTGGGAGTTTGTGCTTTTATTTGGTAAGATCCACCAATGCACAGATCCAAAATGGCTTCTATACATATGGTAGTTTTAAAAGAGTCTTCATTTTCCTACATCCATCATTGAAGATCCCTGCTCAATGTTTCATCTATAGCTCACCATTGAACCCTAAATAGATCAGCCTTAGAACATCAAAACATAGTCTTGATCAAAAAAATTATAATAAAAATCATATAATCCATACCATTCACCTCAACACTTTGATGAACTCCAAAATTCACTAAGACTCCAAAAGGTGGCATACTTGGCTTGATCTTTGCAAAAATAACATCGACACTTTTATACTGAGACTATGTTCTATGAGGTGTTTAGTATCCTCATGACACCTAACTAAACCTTTCTTGTCAAATTTCAATGTGAAATATGCGTAGATGTATTCCATTGTAAATACAATCATTGACCATAGTTTTCTATTCCAAAAACACTTATCATGTCAAATATTGCCAAGTTCTCCATTTAGTGAACCCATAGTTTTCTCCACAAAGTTTTATGGTTTTAGGTTTATTTTGTTGTTCTATAATTTTTATTTGTTTTAGGAATATTAATGGGATTAAAGTTTTTAGAGTCTTGGGAATTTATTTATTCTTATTTATTATTATAAATTTTGTTAAAGCTTTGTAAAGTTTTTTAGGTCTTATTTAAACTTTTAAGGCATGAGCTAAAGATTTATTTATTGTATGTTTTTAATTTGATATTGTTTATTTAAGTTTAAGTTTGTATTTTTAAATTATTTTTATCATTTAAGTTTACTCTATATGTTATAATCCTTTATATCTAGTTTAGGGGTACATGTATATCTTTATTTGTTTTTGCTTATTCTGTGTAGTGTGTTTTTTAATAGAGTCTATTTGGTTTCTTAATAAGGTTGCACTATAAGTTTTTTTAATTTTTTTTATTTGTAGTTTCATTATATATATATATATATATATATATATAGTTTAGTTTATTTATTAATATTTTGTGTCTAGTCATTTGTTGATGTTTAATAGTTTGTATGTGTGTCAATAATAAAGTCAATTTTTTTAAAGTATGGATTCATTTTTTGTTTTTATTGTTTTTATTTGTGTAATTTTATATTGAGTCTTGTGTCTTCTTGTATTTTTTTAGTGAAACTTATAGATATAATTTTAAAGGAAAGCATCAATAAAGCTTATATGTTCCTCTACAATGTAATGGATGCATTTTCAGGTGAACCTGACCTCCTCAAGATAAAATTAAGTGGGGCATTATAATAATGTGAATTCTTGCCCAAAATTAGAACTAGTAGGTGAATGTTAGGAAATAGTCCTAACATGGAAAATTAAATAAATTATAGAATAAAAATAGCTATTTTATGTATAAAAACAACTCATTAAAATAGAGAGTTTGGTGAGATTATTATGGGATGTGTTGTTGAAACTACCTCCATATTTAGGAGAGATGGAATTATATGTATGTTTCAAATATATGGAATAAATATGTTGATTTGAGTGACTAAAAATTATTATGCTATGCACATTTTGAGCCTTTGGCTCTTCATGAAAATGGGGGTAACATCCAAACACAGGGGTTGGGATAAATGTGATGAATATTTGGATATGTAATTAATTTGATGCTTGTAATTGGTGAGCAATAGTTGATCAATAGTTGGATTGGGTAGATTTATTGTTCCCCAAGAAATGATATATGTGAGGGAGCATGATGGATAAAATTATAACTTTGGATGTGTCCTAATGAATGGTACATGAAAGTAAGAAGTCTTAAAATTTAGATAGATTGACTAATGAAGTTTCAAGAGTAGATGTGCCCCAATAAATGGTATATATGAGGGAAAAATATACAAACTTTTATTGGATTTATTGGTTTATGATATGAATGATTAGTTTCAGGCTTGATGTACCCCAAGTGATGATACATGCAATGGATAAAAAGCTACAATTTCTAATTAGATTAATTTATTGATTGAGATGATTAAATTTAGGCTTGACATGACCCAAGAAATGATGTATTTGAGGGATAAAAATAAGTTAAATTTGATGTGGGAATGATGTCTCTTGGTTGATTTTAATGTGATAAAAATATATCTCGATGATGATGATGATGATGATGATGATGATCATAGATCGATTAACTGATGTGGGACGAAGTGGTTAAAAGGGTTAAATATAGTTCAGAGGATGAGAGTTAGATTATTGGTGATTTTGATTTAAATATGTGATAGTATTTGGATGTTTTATTTGATGGGATACTTATATAAATGGTTTGATGTTTGATTTGGATGGAGTTTTAGATGTTGGATGTCTTATACTTGATAAGGGATAAAAAGTAACCAAGCTTAGTTGGATAAAATTTATAATAGGGTTGTTGTCAAGATGATTTTATATTGATGTGATTATATATAATCAAGATGAAGTTATGTTTTATGGACTAGCTCAATAATAAAAGGATCAAATTCAAATTTCTTTATGGATTTTTGGCTTGTCAGGATTGGATCACAAGTGTTAGTTGTTGGTTTATGATAAGGTTATAGGGTGATAAATGTGGATTAAAATAATATTATTAAATGTAAGTGTGTTTTTACAAGACTATGGGATGTGAGGTTTGTATATTAGACGTGATTTAATTTAGGTGTTTTGATAATTACTTGATGGGGTTTAATTTAGGATTGTGTATTTAGATCAATGGACTTTTATGTTCTATTGATTTTGATGAGGCTATTTTTTGGTTTAAGATGTAAGGTTTGAAAAAATTAAGGGTATAAAAAACACTCAAACAAAATAAATCAATACACAAGACTATAATAGTATATATGGGTGTGTAGCCCAACTACCAACCCATCAATCTACTCACATAAAGTGGTGGCTAGGTTAGTCTCCCAACCCTCATTTGATGTCTGTATGTGGTGACGGATCTTTAGAGATGTTGTTTCCCATAAATGATGGTTGTTTTTAGCTAAAAGGTCATGATATAGGCTTGAAAAGTGTCTTTAAGTGTGTTAAATACCTTTTGGTATGTGGGGCTTGAGTATGTGTAAGAGTGTTTTCTGATGCTTGAGTATTATAGTGTGACCTCCTCACTTTGTTGATACCTATATGGGTAATTCCATTTAAATTTATGATACATCTCCTTGATATTTATTCTCCATCAAGACATGGAGTGTGGATTAGTGTGTGATGATAAAATCCACATCACAACCCCCTTAAGACTAAAAAAAGTGTTTGGAGATAAATTAAATGTCATATTTCCCCTAAAAAAGAAAAAGGGAGGGAGGTTTACTGACTATTTTTTATCGACAAGATCACCCTAAGGGAACAAGGAGAGATAATACACAATATTATCCATAGCTAAAAAATAGGCAAGCCAAAATTTAAGCTAGATTAACATAAATTTAGATACATAAATAATTAAATTAATTAAGCCAAATTAAAATGTGATAAGAAAATGTATCAAAATTGGTTTCAAAATTCTAATTTTTAGACAAGCAACTTATAAGATAGGTTATAGTAGTTTTTCATATTGGCTTATTTTTGGGTAAACCTATATAGAATATAGATGAAGCACAAACTTTATACATAATAAAGCTGCATATCAAAGAGTCGATGCCATTTTTTCATAGATAAAAATCACTACCAAGACCAGGTTAGAAAAAACACATACCAAATGTGAAATTATGGACTTGAGAGTCAAAATCACAATTATTATAATAAAATAATAAGATATAGGGTTGGGAATTCAAAATATGAAATAAATAAAACAAATGAGATTATAATTGAGTGATGTCATAGTTGATTTAAGCAAAATAGTGTTTCACATAATTAAAGTCAATTTTTCCAAGACACAAGTTTACACCTTCACATAGAAATCTAAACAACACTAAATCATGACACTGATTGAAAAATCAATAATATGATATATGAAGTTCAATTTATAAAAATATGATGTCATGAAAATATAATAGACATAATAAATAAGAGATAAAACATTTAGTTTAGCTAATAAATGTTAGATTTAGATATAAACAATTGAATTTGACTTTTTGATAGAATATTATTTTAATTATTCAATATTAGTTAAATAAAAATTGGCAATTTAGATAGACTTAAAAACACAATGAAAGTGAACTCACATTTTACCAAATCAAAGCGGCATCTATTAAACATGATGCCATGTTTTTCTAGTCACGAGTTCATAGCTAGACAATAGAGAAAATAGATGTTCATGAAATATCGAAAGTGTTAGAAAAGTTGTAAATGAGAAAAATGAAATCACATGTTTCAAAATGTGACTTCATGAAGAACATTTAGAAAATTCAAATAGTTAGATGAAACTGTAACAACCAATTTTGTTGATCTAAATCAAAATCACAATAGTTCTTAATGATATTACATTATTCAATAATAAATTCACATAAACAAAGGGTGATGCCACACCATGTGTTGGAAGTGTTAATTATAGAAATTTAGGAGTTTTAGCTACTAATTCCTTGAAAAAAGAGTCATGTAATATTATAAATCACACCAAAGTTCAAATAAAATCATATGAGAGAATCCCATTATGGTCACCATAATGTGAGCAATAAGAATTATAATTTGTTTCTATAAACCATGAAATATCTTAATCAAATATGCTATTCTAATTCAAAACTACACAACTCAAATAGAGAAAAAGGAACAAGATAATTCAAATCAAACTAAAATAAATATAAATAAATAAGTCATACCTCAAAATTTTAATGACTTCTTGCTCCTTGACATGTAAACTTGCTCTTTGAACATGAATGAATGCTTGATACTTGAATGTTTGATTTATCTAATATATGTTTTTAACATGGATAACACTTTGTGATGGATGAATTATTTTCTTGGTAAATATAATGGCATTGTTAAATTCTAAAATTATAAGTTAGTTTTCATGGGATTATATCTCTATTTATAGGAGCCATATGGAGGAATTAATGTCTATGATTGAGCCACAATGTATTTTGATCAATGATGGAGAATGGATGAGGAAAATTGCATAGTTAGGGTTTTAGGAATTAAAATTTCCTTATATAATTATAGAGAGGATGGTGAGGAACTTAATTCATGGTATGGAGCTCAAGAAGGTGGATTAAAATATTGTATAAGAGGTTAGTGTAATAAATTAAGGATTAGATGAAGATTAGTGGTGGGATTTTATAAGAATGGTGGAGGTAGTTTGGGTAGTTAGGAAGGAATATAAAATTAATTAAGTATTATGAGGATATTATTAATAGTTAATTTGGGTGATAAGTAGGTGATTAATTAGGATACAAGAATAATGTGATGAGGAGTAGGGTTAATTGACCTTTAGGGCATGTCAAGGGGGATTGGGATATTGTTATTAGGGTGAAATGCGTAAATTAAGAAATATGGTATCAATGGACATAATTGGTGTCAAATGATGATAAAATTAGTGTTGATTTATGTTCCTAGTGTTGGTATTAAGGCATTTATGTTGTCATTGATGTCAAAGGTAAGTTGAATGTCCTTTATGTCAAGAGTCAGAATTAATGTCATGCTTGGTGAAATGATGTGTGATAAAGAAGCTTGGTCTCTTTGTTGAGAGAAAATTTGAAGTGAACTAGGTACCTTTTTTTTAGGATTAATGACATGTTCAATATGCAAAGGAATAATCTTGATTGAGCTCTATGTATTGAAGAACATAAAAGGTAAGCACATATGGGTCAACTAGTTATTGTATTATATATATGAGGTATTAACATAAGGTTGTAATGTGATAGAGCTCATAAATTATATTGAGAGTGGCCTTTACTTTAGAAAATCATGTTTAAATAATGAAATCATTGAGAGATAGCTTGTTTTTTACCAAACACTGAGTACTAAGCATCTTGAGTAGCTTGACCTAGCTCTGTGAGAAGATGTATTTAAGAAACATGGTGAATATTTGTGATTTGGGTTAGTAAAGGAAAATTTAAGTGTTATAATATGTTTTAAACATGGGAAATAGGAAAATAATCCTTTACATGAGTTCAAAGGTCAAGTTTGAAGCTCAGCTCTTGCATGATGAGACTTAGTGAGAAGATACAAACTTGGTTCCTTAGTGAGATAATATATATGAGACTTGTGTAAGGAATATTTTTATTTTTAGATCATGTTATGGCATTTTATGACATGAGGTTGAATTTTTTAATACAATTCAAGTGGTTTCAAGGCATGATCATAGTCAAAGTATGTTTGGTAATGTTAGGCCTAAGTGTACAAAGTGTGTCAAGATCCTACTCCTCAATAAGAGTATATATGATTACCTCTTGTATAAGAAACTAAACATGAAACTTAACTAGAATGATAAGTAACTAGAAATATGAAACAACACAGGATATGAAAGACAATACACAATTGTATTAATACTTATCCAGAAGGGAATATAATAAAGAAGATGCCACTTCTTCTCCACACCTTTCAGAAGCTTCCCACACCTCAAGTGTTCACCAATAATTCTCCTCCAATAGTTCACTCTCTCAATCAGGGTCACAACAATCAACTCCAATATAGAGTTGTTGTTCACCTCCACCAGTCAGTAACAACGCTGCCAGTACACTGAGTACACAATCGTACTCCAAGTAGATCTTGCTTTCTTTGCTGCCACCTGCAAATCAACAGACCTTACTTACCCTGTAGATGTCTCTACACCTTGAAGAACCCTTGTCCTTGCCTCACCAAGTCCTCATGATTCTTCAACCAATACCCCGGTAGATCTCCTAGAAGAACTTGCACAACCTGCAACTCTCCCTGATCATACACACTCAACACCCCTTTAGAACTAGGAGGAGCTACTCTAGCTCTCTCTACAAGCTCAATGGATTTCTATCACACTTTTACAATACAGCCCATGAGTCTATTATATAGATCTCATGAATACAATAATTAGACATTCTTAATTACAATAATTAGACACACAACTCAAGACTATAATTAGCCTTTAACATGCAAACACTCAGTTCAACGAACTAACTATCTGTGCAACAAACAGTTCTAGAATTGCCACAGGCGACCAACATCAGTCCCTGTCTGCCTGGAGGTGATTGACATTGGCTGATCCTGATCGATGTCAGTAGCTTCCTATCTCTCCCCTGACCAACATTGGTTGGCCTGACCAATGCTGGTGTCTATGACACTTCAGCAACTCCTCCTATTCGCATCTTGGTGAAGCTTTTAACTCCACAACCTAACAATCTCCCACTTAGAGATAAATGGTTGCACCTGTACATATACTTGTACCTTCATCTAATTCATTTCTTGGCTTGTATCCCTCTTCAAGATCAATCCTGAAGACTACCCACCACACACCCTGTGGTGCACCACCCGTCATCCAAGTAACCTGCCACATCTGAACCTACAACTCCATGTAGTGAAGACCTTGACCCTGCATAACAAGTTAACTTGCTGCTAGTCCCTCTCAGATACCTGAGAATCCACTGAACTTACCTCTAGTACTTCTTCCATGAATTGGCTCCAAACTCTCTGACAACTCCCACTGCTTGGGAAAACTCAGGTCTACACCAGACCTCATGTGTTTTCGAACATTGTTCTAAGCTCAGCTTGAACTATCTAGCCCTTAGTGTGCTTATCAATTATACATCCTACATCTTGAACCTCACCAACACCTTCTTCACATCAGCTTCCACTAGAGACAAAAAATCTCCATGTCTCTTATGCCAAAGAATTTTGCTGCTCCAAATTCCTCATGACATGCCACTGAACTAACCTTACCTTTAGCTCAACAAAACCCTGTATGTATGAACCTGCTAGCATATCACCCACATACAGTAATAGGATAATGTTGCAACCATCATCCACCTGGTAAGTCAAACACAATGGTTACACTGACATTGACTGAAGCCCTACTTTGTCATCCACCTATCAAAACCTATACCACTATCTTGCAGTTTCCTCAAGACCATATACCTTAGCCTTCTATCTTACGTATCCATCCACTCTCTTCTTTAACATGGGAATCCATCCATCTCTCATTGCTTTCTTCCAGCTAATAACTCCACCAACAAACTCCTGTTTGGTTCTTCTCCAAGGACTCACACTCCTCATCCATGCCAAGCTCCCACTGTTTCTAGATTCTACCTGCATTGCCTCTTCACATCTTCCTAGTTCTTGACCATCAGTAAGCAACAAGTAAGAAGGTGAACAATGAATATGAGGTCCACTTACCCTTTCAGTCCTCCATATGGGTGTTTGAGACTCCTTGATAGCTTGATATCCGCCCAACATCCATTCCAGTGACTGATCTAGGCCATCTCCTAATCTGCACCCGATCGACGTCAGTTCTCTACGACTGACCCTGCCTGCCAACATTGGTTTCTTGACTGATACCGGTGTACCCCTTGCTGACATCGATTCCTATATGACCGATGTCAGTTCTTGCTACCCAACACCACTGACTATGCTAATCTGCACATGACTAATGTCGGTGCCTGTCTGTTCAATGTCAGTTCCTCCTGACTGATGTTGGTACCTATGTTCACCTATGAGTGATGACTTTTTACCCATGATCTCCTTCTGGGTCAAAACCCTATTCAAATTAACACATCCCTACTTAGAATAATTTAGTCCCCTTAGCTGATCTCTATTCATCATCTCCTCCATGAACACCAAGGCTTTCCAGTTCTTAAGTTCGTCAAAGATATCTGTCTTCTGCTTAAGAACATGCATTCCCCTCCTACATATGTGACCAAGCCTACAAAGCCACATCTCTACAATAGAAGGTGAATCGGTAATATATGTAGATAGATAAAGGATACCTAATTTCTTACCACCATCTAATTTAAGTGCATCCACTATGAGAGTTACTGTGCATCTCTCATCACCTAGCTTTCCTGAAGAAATTAGACTCATCTCCAAGACTGGTACCTGCACGACCTCCTTCAACACCCATGTGTTATCTGTCTAAAATTTCAGCTTCACTTCCCCTTTGCCATCAATTTGACAAGGCTCACCAACCCCTAAATAAATCTCTCCAAAGTCTCCAAAGACATACCCATAAAAAGATGCTTTATTTTAGGCTGCATGGAAAGAGGCAAAAGAATCTGTAAACCAAGATTATACTTTATCCAGAGCATCCTGTGCTACATCACTTGCAACATCTACTTCTACACACTGATCTTCTACCGACCAACAATCTTCCTTTACCTGCTCTTTCTTTCCATCAATTAGACCATTCATGCTATTCAGTTTCTCCATTCGTAGCTTACTTTCTTATGTCATTGTTATACTCCCACTTAATTTGAAACCCCTGAGAGTGACCTGTAATCAACAAACACTAACCAGATTTGAACCACCTGTTAGTCAACCCAACCAAAAGCTCTGATACCAACTGTCAGGATCCTACTCCTCAATAAGAGTATATATGATTACCTCTTGTATAAGAAACTAAACATGGAATTTAACTAGAATGATAAGTAACTTTAAATATGAAACAACACAGGATATGAGAGACAATACACAATTGTATTAATACTTATCCAGAAGGGAATATAATAAAGAAGATGCCACTTCTTCTTCACACCTTTCAGAAGCTTCCCACACCTCAAGTGTTCGCCAATAATTCTCCTCCAATATTTCACTCTCTCAATCATGGTCACAAAAATCAACTCCAATATAGAGTTGTTGTTCACCTCCACCAGTCAATAACAATTTTGCCAATACACCAAGTACACAACCGTACTCCAAGTAGATCTCCCTTTCTTTGCTACCACCTGAAAATCAACAGACCTTACTTACCCTGTAGATGTCTCTACACCCTGAAGAACCCTTTTACTTGCCTCACCAAGTCCTCATGATTCTTTAACCAGTACCCCGGTGGATCTCCTAGTAGAACTTGCACAACTTGTAACTCTCCCTGATCATACACACTCAACACCCCTTTGAAACTAGGAGGAGCTACTCTAGCTCTCTCTACAAGCTCAATGGCTTTCTAGCACACTTTTACAATATAGCCCATGAGTATATTATATAGATCTCATGCATACAATAATTAGACATTATTAATTACAATAATTAGACACGCAACTCAAGACTATAATTAGCCTTTAACATGCAAACACTCAGTTCAACAAACTAACTGTCTGTGCAATGAATAGTTCTAGAACCACCATAGGCGACTGACATCAATCCCTATCTACCTGGAGGTGACCGACATCAGCTGATCTTGACTGATGTTGAAAGCTTCCTGTCTCTCCCCTGACTGACGTCGGTTGGCCTAATCGACGCCGGTGTCTATGACACTTCAGGAACTCCTCCTGTTTGCATCTTGGTGAAGCTTTTAACTCCACAACCTAACAATCTCCCACTTGGAGATAAATAGCTACACTTGTACCTATACCTGTACCTTTGTCTAATTCATTTCTTGGCTTTTATCCCTCTTCAATATCAATCCTAAAGACCACCCACCACACACCCTGTGGTGCACCTCCTGTCATCCAAGTAACCTGCCACATCTGAACCTACAACTCCATGTAGTGAAGACCATGACCCTGCATAACAAGTTAACTTGTTGCTAGTCCCTCTCAGATACCTAAGAATCCATAGAACTACCCTCCAGTACTTCTTCCATGAATTGGATCCAAACTCTTTGACAACTCCCACTGCTTGGGAAAACTCTAGTCTACACCAGACCTCATATGATTTCAAACACTATTTTAAGCTCAACTTGAACTGTCCAGCCCTTGGTGTGCTTATCGATTCTGCATCCTACATCTTGAACCTCACCAACACCTTCTTCACATCAGCTCCCACTAGAGACCAAAAATCTCCATGTCTCTTATGCTAAAGAATTTCGCTGCTCCAAATTCCTCATGACATGCCACTGAACTAACCTTACCTTTAGCTCAACAAAACCCTGTATGTATGAACCTGCTAGCATATCACCCACATATAGTAATAGGATAATGTTGTGACCATCATCCACCTAGTAATTCAAACACAATGGTTACACTGACATTGACTAAATCCTTGCTTTGTCATCCACCTAT
This sequence comes from Torreya grandis, assembly GCA_037957365.1. Classification (NCBI taxonomy): domain Eukaryota; kingdom Viridiplantae; phylum Streptophyta; class Pinopsida; order Cupressales; family Taxaceae; genus Torreya; species Torreya grandis. The sequence goes on from JARHVA010000928.1 coordinate 24,285, forward strand.
CAAAACCTGTACCACTGTCTTACAGCTTCCTCAAGACCACATACCTTGGCCTTCTGTCTCATGTATCCATCCACTCTCTTCTTTAACTTGGGAATCCATCCATCTCTCAGTGCTTTCTTCCAGTTGACAACTCCACCTAAAAACTCCTGTTTGGTTCTTCTCCAAGGACTCACACTCCTCATCCATGTCAAGCTCCCACTGTTTCTGGATTCTACCTACATTGCCTCTTCACATCTTCCTAGTTCTCGACCATCAGTAAGCAACAAGTAAGAAGGTGAAAAATGAATATGAGGTCCACTTACCCTTTCAGTCCTCCATATGGGCATTTGAGACTCCTTGACAGCTTGTTGTCTGCCCAACATCCTTTCTAGTGACTGATCTCAGCCATCTCCCAATTTGCACCCGATCGACGTTGGTTCCCTGTGACTGACCATATCTACCAATGTTGGTTTCCTGACCGATGCTAGTGTACCCCTTGCTGACATCTATTCTTATATGACTGACATTGGTTCCTACTACCTGACACCATTGACTCTATTGATCTACACATGACTAACATCAGTGCCTGTCTGTTCGACGTCAGTTCCTCCTGACCAATGCCGGTACTTGTGTTCACCTATGAGTGATGACCTTTTACTCGTGAGCTCCTTTTGGGTCAAAACCCTATTCAAATTAACATATCACTACTCAGAATAATTTAGTCCCCTCAGCTGATCTCTGTCTGTCATCTCCTCCATGAACACCAATGCTTTCCAGTTCTTAAGTTTGTCAAAGATATCTATCTTCTGCTTAAGAACATGCATTCCCCTCCTACATATGTGACCAAGCCTACAAAGCCACATCTCTATAATAAAAGGTGAATCAGTAATATATGTAGATGGATAAAGGATACCTACTTTCTTACCACCGTCTAATTCAAGTGCATCTGTTGTGAGAGTTAATGTGCATCTCTCATCACCTAAGTTTCTTGAAGAAATTAGAATCATCTCCAAGATTGGTACCTGCATAACCTCCTTCAACACTCATGTGTTATCTATCTGCAATTTCAGCTTCACTTCCCCTTTTCCATCAATTTGATAAGGCTCACTAACCCCTAAATAAATCTCTCCAAAGTCTCCAAAGACATACCCATGAAAAGATGCTCTATTTTGGGCTGCATGGAAAGAGGCAAAAGAATCTGTAAACTAAGATTCTACTTTATCCAGAGCATCTTGTGCTACATCACCTGCAACATCTGATTCTACATGTTGATCTTCTACCGACCAACAATCTTCCTTTACCTACTCTTTCTTTCCATCAATCAGACTATTTGTGCTATTTAATTTCTCCATTCATAGCTTACTTTCTTCTATCGTTGCTATACTCCCACTCAATTTGAAACCCCTGAGAGTGACCTATAATCAACAAACACTAACCAGATCTGAACCACCTGTTAGTCAACCCAACTAAAAGCTCTGATACCAACTGTCAGGATCCTACTCCTCAATAAGAGTATATAGGATTACCTCTTGTATAAGCAACTAAACATGGAATTTAACCAGAATGATAGGTAACTAGAAATATGAAACAATACAGGATATGAGAGACAATACACAATTGTATTAATACTTATCCAGAAGGGAATACAATAAAGAAGATGCTACTTCTTCTCCACACCTTTCAGAAGCTTCCCACACCTCAAGTGTTCACCAGTAATTCTCCTCCAATAGTTCACTCTCTCAATCACGGTCACAATAATCAATTCTAATACAGAGTTTTTGTTCACCTCCACGAGTCAGTAACAACGCTACCAGTACACCAAGTACACAACCGTGCTCCAAGTAGATATCCCTTTCTTTGTTGCCACCTGTAAATCAATAGACCTTATTTACCCTGTAGATGTCTCTACACCTTGAAGAACCCTTATCCTTGCCTCACCAATTCCTCATGATTCTTTAACCAGTAACCCGGTGGATCTCCTAGTAGAACTTGCACAACCTGCAACTCTCCCTGATCATACACACTCAACACCCCTTTGGAACTAGGAGGAGCTACTCTAGCTCTCTCTACAAGCTCAATGGCTTTCTAGCACACTTTTACAATACAGCCCATGAGTCTATTATATAGATCTCATGCATACAATAATTAGACACGCAACTCAAGACTATAATTAGCCTTTAACATGTAAACACTCAGTTCAACGAACTAACTGTCCGTGTAATGAAAAGTTCTGGAACCACCACAGACGACTGACGTCAGTCCCTATCTGCCTAGAGGTGACTGACATCAGCCAATCCTAACCGATGTCGGTAGCTTCCTATCTCTCCCCTGATCGATGCCGGTGTCTGTGACACTTCAACAACTCCTCCTGTTTGCATCCTGGTGAAGCTTTTAACTCCACAACCTAACAAAGTGACCTATAGTGACCTAATGAGGGATCAATATCATTTAAAAAGGTGTAAGATCTCTTTAAAACATTTATAGAGGTGTGAGAGGTCATTTTAAGTGTGTGTAAAAATTATTAGTTCAATACCTGAAGGAGAAATCAAGAAATTCAATGGTTAGATTGGTTGTGTGCATAAAATGGGGTATTGTAGATCTAAGAAGAGGTTTCCCATACTAATTGGCACATAAAACCTTTACATGAGATCCTAATAACTTCATGGAAGTTTGGGAAGGTCCCTATATTTATTTTTCTATAATTGGTTTTGGATATGATGGGAAATCCTTTATGAATGATTGCTAAGAAGTGAAACCAATCAAGACCATCTCAAAAACCTTATAATGACCTGATAAAAACATCTAGTTGGTTATGGATTAAAATGGTCTAGTTGAAATATTTTTATGTTTGTAATATGTAAAGTAATCTTAAAATTTTCATTACGTGGGTTTTTTTAATCTTGATAGTGAGTATAAGCTATAGGAAAACCCTTATTTTAAGGGTTTTTGATGCTACAAGTAGGGTTGACCATGTTAAAGCATGAAAATGGATGGATGATGATGTTAAATAATTATATTTTATGAACATGAATTTTTTTGAGTAGGTTTATGACCAAAAAATTAATAACCTAGACATGGAAGTTAGCATATCTCTGAACTGGCCTAATGAGCAGAATAGTGAGAAAACTAGGCAAGAATAAGAATGAGATTAAGGATTGGTTAAAAATGACTAAGGATGGATCCTAAGTCATGGGTTAATTATTAAATACCTATCCCTACTATACCATCTATTTATAA
>JARHVA010000928.1:32500-152500 GCA_037957365.1 Torreya grandis
ATCATGTCTCATGAGTAGGTATGTGAGATTGGTATATGCTAAAGTTTTTGAAAAAAGGATTGGTGAGTTTTTTTTAAGTAAAATGTATGCTTCCCTAGGTCCAAGGATCAAATAGCTGCCAAGAAGGTGAACCTTTGTCATTAATATCAAAGGGGGAGAAAGTTCCTATTTCAAGAAAAAGTATTGGAGAAGATATATCTTGAAGGAAAGATAATAATCTACTATGATTAAGAGTGTTTTACATCAATGAAAAAATCGGATATTATTGATGTATGTTCCTAGTGTTGGTATTAAGGCATTGATGTTGTCATTGATGTCAAAATTAAGTTGAATGTCCTTTATGTCAAGATTTAGAATTGATGTCGTGCTTGGTGAAGTGATGTGTGACAAAGAAGATTATTCCCTATATTTATATAAAATTTTAAGGAAAATAGGTACCTTTTCTTGAGGATTAATTACATGTTTAAGATACAAGGGAAGCATCTTGATTGAGCTCTAAGTAATGAGGAGCATACAACATAAGTACACATGGGTCAACTAGTTCTTTTATTCTATATGAGGTCTTAGCACAAGGTTTTAATGTGAAAAAGATCATAAATTATATTTATATTATCCTTTCCTTCATAAAATCATGTTTTAATAATGACATTATTGAGAGCTAGCTTATTTATGACCAAAATTTGAGTACTAGGTATCTTAAGTAGCTTAACCTAGCTCTGTGAGAAGATGTATGCATGATGCATGGTGAAGCTTTGTAATTTAGGTCATTACATGCACAATTAAGAGTTATATTTATATTTTAAACATGTAAAAGAGGAAAATAAGAATTTATATGAGTTTAAAGTTCAAATTTGAATCTTAGCTCCTACATGAAGAGACCTAGTGAGAAGATACAGGCTTGGTACTTTAGTGAGATAATCTATATGGAAATTGTGTAAGGAAGATTATAAGTGAGAGAGAATGTAATTACATTTTATGACATTATGTTAAAATTTTTAAGATAATTCAAGTGGTTTCACGGCATGATCATATTTAAAGTATGTTTGGAAGTGCAAGGCCTAAGTGTATAAAGTGACCTCTAGTAGCCTAATGAGGGGTCAATATCATTTAAAAAGGTGGAAGAGATATTTAAATAATTGAAAATTGTTTTATAGGTCATTTTAATTGTGTGTAAATATTTTTATGTTAATACCTTAAGGATATAATAAGAAATTTAGTGGTAAGATTGATTGTGTTCACAAAATGGGGTGTTGCAGACCTGCGAAGAAGTTTCTCATACATGTTGGCATGTGCATCCTTTGCATGAGATCCTAACCACTTCATGGAATTTAGGTTATTTACCTAGATTTATTTTCCTATAATTTTTTTGGATATGAGGGACAATCCTTTATGAATGATTATTAAGAAGTGAAACTAGTCAAAACTATCTCAAAACCCTTATAATGATTTGATAAGAAAGATCTAGCTAGTTATGGATTAAAATGGTCTAGTTGACTTATTTTTATGTTTTTAAAATGTAAATTACTCTTCAAGGTTTCCTTAGGTGGTTTTTTTTGTCTTGAAAGTGAGTAGAATCTACAAGAAAACCCTTATTTTAAAGGTTTTTGATGCTATAGATAGGGTTGACTAGGTCAAAGCATGAAAATAGATAGAAGATGATGTGAAATAAATCAAATTATGTTGGGGACATAAGGAGAGATTATTAAGGGTATATTAAAGTGTCATATGAATTTTTTTATCCATTTGTGGAGACTAAATGTGTTTTAAGGAGGTCTAAGTGAAATGTGTGCTTGAGACAGACCTAATTACATTAGGTCTCCATTAGGCCTAATGATGAATTTGGTCATTATGGACTATGACCGCCTTATGTATTATTTGTTTCACTTAATAATATTTGTAGTGATATATTTAAATAATAATTCAAGTATGATAAGGTCCTTGGCTGACCAACATAGGTATGGTAAAGAATCAAGTATAAAGTTAAGGCCTAATAAGCTCATTTTGACTAGTTATAATATTGAGCTATTAAGTGAAGGATATAGACTTTTGGATAATAGGTTAATGGATTTAAGATAATTAGATAAATGATGTGAATTTAAAATACACATTTAATTATGTCTCTATAGGTTTTTATCAAGGTCATTTTACGTAATTTTGCCAAAAAGAGGGCTAATTGAGAGAGAAGGCCTAATAGGTTGTTTGAGAGAGAATGAAGTGTGAGAAGAGAAAGAAAATGAGATCACATTAGTTTGATCAATAAATATGTTTCCAATGGTGTTCATAGGTACAATTCATATGAGTTGGTTCTTGGTTGCCTAGGGTTTTGGAGCCTCCTTGTAGGTTGAACCTTACTAAATGTACTAGCTGAGTTGGTGCTTAACTAAGTAAGGGGTTAGTCCTCATTATGGGGTTGGTACCACACTAAAATTTTGATTCATTTCTCATAATATAGTAGTACAATTTATGAATTATTGGGTTTTCATTCCCTATATATTTTCCCACATATATTTCATGTCATTATGATGTTTGTTTTCATATATGCTTGTGCATGCCTTAACTAATGTATGTAAGTGAATGAATGATTCATGAATCTTAAGTGAAATTAGAGGAATATTTTAATACAAATGATTCATCCCCCCTCTCAGCTTTTATACTTAAAAAAATTATTAATGATAGGGGAGAGTAAATTTTTTTAGGTCTACAGTTACCAACTAAGTGGTTGAGGATACGAAAGGAGTGAATGAAGAAGCTAGCTTCAAAGGCAAGATAAAATTTGATCCATGGTTAATATTTTTTTTTAGGAGTAAAAAATTATTGAGTGGATAAAATAGTAGGTGGAGTGGAGGATTAAATAGATATGTATATAATGGATATGGGGATAAAATAGAAGAGGAGAAATAATTGGTGTGTCAATGCAATAAGAGATTGTAGGGAAAGACATCATACTTATATCAGAATCCAAGAACTATTAGATAGTATTATCAATCAAAAATGAAGGATAAATATTTTATGTGATATTTTTAGAAACATATGGAGGATGTGTCTTGATATCAAGCTTTTTACTTAGTGGATCACCTTCACATGTTTTTTTTAGAAGATTTTCTTTATTAGTATCTTATCCATCTCAACCTCCACCCATAGTAAAACTAGATTTTATTATGAATATCTTGGTCCTAGAAGATTGAGTGATTTATACAAAAGGATTTTTTATTTCCCTTTCCAAATCCATTCACATTTTGAATAAATCCTAGAATCATACTCATTTATCTTTATATTTTACCAATCCCATGACTTTAATAACACAGTTTGTGTGAATTCTAAAATATATATATTTTCCATTATTGACCAATTGGATGAAGGATTTGATGTGAGATATATCTTATCATTGAAAAAATTATCAATAGTATTAGTGCCATCATCTTTAAAATATTTAGTACACCATTCAAATGTTAAGTGTTTCATTTTTTATAAGGTCATTCTAAACCAATCCATTTTTCTAACTTCAAAATCATCTTCACAATATTATGAGTAATCTTCAATTTATGGAATGTGACCATAGTTATAACCTAACTTTACATTTTTATTCATGAAGTAATTTCTATTAAAATCAAGTCTTCTTGTGTGTGGCTGAATTTTAAAATATACCCTTTAATTCTCAATGTTAGAGTAATCTCTAGTTGATTTTCAAATGAATTAACTAAGGCCTATAGGAAAAGTTATTCATTGACAATGTTGGGTTATAAATTTCTTGTGTACCTAACTTAGTTTTTGGTAATGCTAAATTATAAATATTTTATCACCAAATTATATTGGTAGCCTAAGAGGAACACCATCAAATCTACCAACTCAAATATAAATGAAATTATGAAATTAATTGATATAACTCTCTTGTTTTATGATTCATGTAATTACTTTATTGGATATACCTATTTCAAGATTACCTTCCAAGGGTCTAAAAACCATCATAGATAATGTATCATTTACCCTCTTGAAGTGACTCTTTAATTTTCCATCAATGATTTTAGGGAATTTATGATATACCATTTAACAATTAATACTTGTTGTTTCTTCACTTAAGCTTGGCCAAGTTGTGAGAGTTGTAATGGAGTAGACAAAATATGAAGTCCTGTAAAATTCTTGGGTGGATTATAGTTTATTCAATTACTAATGGATATTTCTATTGATTATATTATCTTATTTTATTAAATGGTTAAAAAAATAAATTATATTGATAAACATGCACATCCACTTATGAAAAACATTTATTGTTTCATTTCCCGTGGCTCTATTCAATAATGTGATCATTTTTTACAATGCCTACTTGAAATAGAATATGTATAGAGTTTTGAAAGATTGGGATTTATATTATTTATTTGGTCATATAAGCTTTTATAAACATAATTTCACATTTTTATTCATTCTTAACCCAAAATTTTTGAGCAATTTTTTTGTCGATCTGCACAATTTCATCATGAGATTGAATTCCAAAGTGATACCTATGAAGAGTTCATCCATCTTTATAATAAATTAATCATTTTTATTTCTTACTTCCATATTATCTAGATCATAGTACTTTTTACATGTAAATTATAAACCTATAAATTAAAATATGCCAGAAAAGCAACAACATGTGCAAACCATTGTCCAAATAAAATACCCATTTTTTGCTCTTTTTTGAACATCCATTCTTTCATAAAACTCATCAATGTCCATATGTGTCATTTTTTTATCATTTAAATTAGAAATTTTTATGTCTAAAGTGGATATGGGATAATATCCCATGTAAATTAATTTCTCTTTTGAAGGCACATTTGAAAGGGTAAAAACTTTCATAAGAAATTTCAAATTATTGAAGACAAAACTAGGAGGTAAGAAATTATTTTATGGGTAACCTAGATTCAACATAGTGGTCATAAATATTGAAATAAGTTATAGGATATGTTCAAATTTTAACTAAAATGAGTAGGAAAACTAGGGTTTGACCAATCTCGCCAATTAGCTAAAGTAATAAGTCACTTAGTTGAAATAAAAACACTATCAAGGAGGGATAAAATCTTAGATAATGTGATTCTAGCAATAAAGTCCATGGATAAAATTATCTAGAGTTTTACTTGATAAATTCCATGGATAAATCTTGAAATAATGGTGATTCTAGAAATAGAGGATAGAATAAAACTCTAATTGAGAATGAAAAATTCAAAGGAAAACATAAGATTATAATATACCAACCTCTAATATGAACACATTTTTAGCTTTAGAGAATATTTATGTCCTCAAAAATCCTTATAGACAAATATTGGTTTTAAATGGATAATAATAAGGTATTTTGAGGCTTTTTCAATGATGAAAATGGTATATATGCTAGTTACCTATGGAAAGTCTAGGGATATGTGTGGCTAAATTGTAGATTACATACCTCTTATATTATCTTGTCACATTTCTCTATGTTCTTAGTAAGGTTAGCATATGGAATAACCATCAATAATTAGAGTATATATATGAGGTATTGGTTAGTATTTGATCATAATATTGTGAATTATACTCGCATTGCATTATTGTGGATGTTTCTTCCTTGAAGTGGCTCAGTTATATTTATCAAGCATTTTTATCTTCTATCAATTATTATTGTGGATCTATATATTTTTCTCTTATTTCTATGACATAATATTATATTTTGAGAACATATATGTAATTTGATTATAAGTGGTATTAGATTTTTTATTTGGGTAAGTTTTTGTGATGGATTTTTTCTTTAGATCTGTTGTTGTGTGTCTCTTGTGACCTGAAGGATAGAAAAACATTACTTGTGATCTGGGAAGAATTTTATTTTTTCATCATTGTAGCATTGGTTGAAGTGTATTTTAAAAAAAAATAAGTATATAATTTTTTAACCTTATGAAAATTATAAATCATTGGATTCACTTCTAAAAGATGATCATAATGGTATATTTTTTTGGTACATTTTTTGGGGTAAAAGTTTTCACCATTGTTCACATTAGAAGTCATTGGGGTAATTTTGGTGAGTTGATCACAATGGTCTTGTCAATTGATATAATTTTTTGGGGGGGTTAAATCCCTCCTAGGGTTTGTACATGGTTGGTCTTAACACTTGAAGATGTAAGAAAGGGTAAGAAAATCCTAAAACTCATCACAAGGATGACATGGAGTTTAGAACATTTTATTCATGTATGTCTAAGGTAGTTAAATAAATTTAGTTATATTTACATGGCATGATGTGTAAATATGATCTTGATGTAGTTAAAAGGGAAATCATAGGGATGAGAGGGGACTTGAATAGATTTTAAGATTAATTACAATAATTAACTAAGTAATTTTACAATTTTACAACTTAGTATTTGAAAAATAACCCTCTACCACTCTAGTTTGGTTCTCCTCCTTGAAACAATAACATCCCTAATCTAGGTTTCAAGTTTATGTTTCCAAAAGTGGACTTGTACAAGATCCATGGTAATGATCCACTCACATGGATCACTCAAGTTTAAAATTTATTTCAATCTACATCTAAATCCATGTTCACAAAATGTGGTCATGGCCTATGTATATCTAGAACTAAAGAAATTAATTTGGTATCAATTTTTGTGTGCTCAAAATAAAAATAAGGGTCTCCTAGGTTCTTAGTCTATATCTTCTAAGGAGATAAAACTCCACTATCATATCAATGTCTTAGAAAAATACTTTAGCCAAATCACCAAAATAAACCAAATAGGGATTATAAAGGATTATATTCATCAATTTTAGACTCTCTCATTATGTATGGAAAATATTATTGAGGAAAATTTGAATAGCCTATTTCTAGGTGGCCTCAAAGATAACATATAAGTTTAATTTTTCATGTCTAGTCCTAGTTCAATATCTAAATCCATCCCAAGGGCATGCATGGTAAAGGAAAAAGAGTTGATCAAATGAAGACCTTTCACTAATGTCCATGATCACACTTTCCCAACATGATCACTTCCTTAGCCTATTATATTCACCCCTCAACAAATTAAGGAGAAGCGTGTAAATTTTTTTATTTTGGTTATGATAGAAAATGAATAAAAGGGAATCATTATGTTGAAAATTTTTGTTTTACATTGAAGGCACAAATTAGGATGGTGAAGATGATGAAGCCTCATGTGAAGGTTTGGAATAAATCAAGGATAAATCTAAATATTATCAACTTATTATTTCTTGTCATGCACTTTTAGGTATTAGTACTCTTAAAACTATTAAGGTGGTGGGTTTCCTCAAGAAATAGAATGTGACTGTGTTTATTGAATATAAGATTATGCACAACTTCATCGATAGTTAGTTGGATACTCATTTGAAGTATTTCATTTACCCATATCCATTATTTTAGGTCATGATTGTATATGGTCATACTATTAAATGTTCAATAAAATACCATAATATAAATATTATTATGGAATACTACCTATTATATTTTATTATGTTTTCTATTCGCATGGGAGGGTTTGACATTATTTTGAGAGTGCAATGTTTGACCATTTTGGGCAAAATTGAGATGAATTTCTTAGATAAATTCATATGCTTCCATTCATAAGGTAGGAAATTTAAACTATGTGGATTATGGGATAAATAGACATAGCTGATTAGTTCCCATCTAATGATGAATATTCTCAAAAAAGATGCTGAAGGATTTTTGGCATGCTTGTTTTTCATAGAGGTTTAACCAACCAAGGAGTCTATCAACACCAATTTATAAAAGGTGTTAGATCATTTTTTTCACTTGGATTTTCACCCTTTGAGGATATGTCTCAGTTTTCCTCATCCAAGTGGCATAATTGAAACACCTCTAGGCTATGGGTGAGCCTAAGAGTGAGGCGAATCTCTAGATGGGGCTAGCTCCCTTGATGTACCACTTTTAGAAAAATAATAAACCTATACTTTGTGAGGGAAAAGGGAGAGAGAAAAATAAAATAAAACTATCATAAGGGAGGTGATACACCAAAAAAATTTATGAATTCCAACTAACTACATGTTACACATGAGAACAAAGGACTAACCAAACATACACTTCTCTAATCTACATCTTCTTACATCAATGTTACATTATGAGGTTTTTATGAATGTTTATGTTAGGATGAATATATAAGAGGAATATAATATCAATAATTAAATATACTAACTCACTCAACATTGACACATCATAAAACACTTCACATTCCCTATAAGAAGAATCTTTCCAATTGAAAATAGGTGAAAAAATAAAACAACAATGCTAAGGAAACAAGTTATCACTAAGAAATATCAATCATAAAACTAAAATACACAATGAATAATCATGTAAGAGGTAAAAATAAATATTATTATTTATCAAATGGTATGAAAATTAGCAAGACTTCACCATACTCAAGTGGAGCATAATTTACAAAGGGCAAAATGGCTAGTTTATATAGATCTTGAGAGAGAGAGAGAGCAAAAGAGAGAAGTAAAAAGGTCACAAGGACAATTGTAAGTATAATAAAAGGAGTTAAATATGCATGATAAGAATATTTTAAATGAACCATGCAAGGTTAGGAAGCACAAGTGTCACCCCAAGTCATGAAACTCATGAACAGTGGCATTAAATTCCCTTTGTTGGCTCATTAAACTACCTTCATGATTTAGCCCTATTTGAAATTACAAAAACTAATTAAGGATATTTGTGATGATTATAATGAGATATAATTGTTCTGTACATGCCTCTTTATGCATTTATTGTAGTCTTAGTCATCTAGAACCATCTAGAAATGAGTTATCTGCCTATAGTCTAAAAAACACCTTTTTAGTTACCCCTCACATTTGGCCTCAAAATTGGATTAATATTTACATTAAAATATTTGTAAAGGAATGGATTAAAAATTTAAATGATATCCATGGAGATATACTACTTAGGTACACCTTAAAAATTCACCCACTTGAAGTTTCCACACTTCTCACCATTATGCTCACTATGCTAGTTTTGATTTGCTAAGATGAGAGCTATTATTTGAACACTTATAAGTTGTTATAAATAAATAAATTATCATAAGTCTCAAGATTCCCATACATGTGATTGGAATCTTTAGACTCATATAACTTTAAAAACACACAAAAAGGTCAATAACACCCTATTTTGTACCCCATCCACACAATTTCATACAACTCATCCTGATGTGGAGTAGCCTAAGAGATTATTATATAATATTAAATCATCATCCTATAAAAACTATGATATTTTAGTATCTTTTTATCTCCATTTCCTCAAACTGGTCACTAACAAGGGTTTAATAAGGGTTTTAGCCTATTTTACCCTTTTAAGGTTTGTTCATGTATATTTAACATTGAAATTCAAATACAATTCCAAAAAAAGGTTTTTTATGACCCTATAAATCTCATCCAATCTTCTTGTGTCTCCATGGAAAGCATCAAAAGATATATGAGCCTAAAAACCTCTCTTATCGAGCTTATTTTCTCCCTTTCCTAGAAGTTTGGACTCTTTTTGAGCTAAAAAATGAATTTATCATGTTTCGTATACAAAGTGAAATCTTTAAAACACCTGGAGTGACCTTGTAAACATGATCCAATTCATTTATATTCTTACTTCATGTTAGAATTGATGATGACTTCTCATTTGGGCACTAGACCTAACCATGCCTAATAGCCTATTTGCACCTTAAAGCCCAAAATGAATTATTGATGACTATAATTTCATCAAAATGAATTATATACCTAATTTCCCCCCATATACATGTTAAAAATTATTTATAAATCATACCTAACGCTGGAAGTAACATGCCTTCCCATTTGGACACTAGGCCTAAACCTTGCTTCTTAGGCCTACCTACAAACGCAACAACCTAGACCATCCTAATGGGTTACCTCCATATATGAGGCATTATTAATGTTGGTTTGGATGTTATGAAACTTTCCACACTTCATTTCCATATCCATACAACTCATGTTCCTTCATTCATCACTCTTTCTTAGTAATGCATGGTTTTGCTCATAAAGGGAGAGCCCTCTATCTGAGACAAAATAAATGGCACTTCCCTATTTAATTAGATAATGGTGATTATTTTTGAAGGTTATAAAAGTCGTAAACATGTTATTTATAATATTTTATCCCTTTATAACATCTTTTGACCGTTCAATTCCTTAAAAACCCAAGACAAACCCCTATTGAGATAGACTATGTGTAGGGTTAAAGGAATGGACTGTATGATATTATATTGAGCCTTTCACCTCCATTTTTTACATGATAATAATGAATAATAGGATTATAATTTACATTTAAAAGTGTGTTTTATACCTACCAACCCTTTCTAAAACCTTTCAATCCATACCCTTGAGTTGACTACCTAAGGTGTTGACTATGTTTCCTGCATTTCTTACTTAACAATGAATCCTATAGGTGGTCATGTTTGTTGGAGGCAATGTGATATAAAAAATGTCTATATGTTTTTATGTATCTAAACTTAATATCACACCATGGAGTATGATAATTTACAACTAGCTATAGGTGGTCTTCTTTTGTGAAAGGAAACCTATAGGTGTGCTTGAGACTTGAAACACTACATATACACATCATCCTGATGATATTCATGTTAATTGGTGTCTCCTTAAATAAATAATTCCATAAAAACATAGAATTATACCTTATTATTTCAAAATTATTTGAATGGGTCTCTTATAACTCTAACATATAGATGACACTTACTAAAAATAGTGCATAAATATGCAACTTTAGGCTTTCTAATAAACACCCTCCATTAATCATCTGATCCTCAAACCTTATGGAGTCATTGTATTATGTATGTGATAATAGGAAAACAAATTTATAAGTTTAAAAAAACTTAACAACCCTATTGTAATATTTCAACAAAAATCTTAGGTACTCGATTTTGCTCTTTTGGGGATTTGACCCCTGAATCAGTCACTTGACCCTATAAGGTGATCTACGCTTGCATTTTATAAAATATTTTTCCACATGATTATTCCATAAATATAAACCAATTATAGTAATTCAATTAAATTTTCCATAAAATGCTTCAATACTTAAAAGGAATCATCAACTCCTTTTTAAGCCACCTGTAGGTGGTTATTTCACCATGCAAGTAGTAAGCAAGATTGGTGGGCAATGAGAATCGCATTTGATCTTAGTGAGTTATAGAATTATATTAATTAATTAAATTTACCTCCTCAAACTTAAAATGGTTTTAAACCACCACCAATTATTTTATCCTAGCATGACATCATCATTATATACCTACGTGTGCACCTTAAAAGATATGCAGTTAGTGAACAATGAAATGACCCATGTACCAAGGAAACTACCCTTATAGTCACTTTGCCTCTTCATAAATATATATGCATGGAATATTATTATTTTTTATATCTCCAAAAATGATCAAAAACTTCATTTAAATGTTTGAAACTTGTTACATGACCTATAGGTGCACATTCTAATGATAGACTATATGAATGTGTTGTGTATGACTGCAACAATCCCCTTTTACACTCTTTGGAAGGTATATATTGTTTGTTCCTACTTATAATTTTTTTTTAAACCTATTTATACCTAAAATAAATCTCCATGAACATACTAAATATGTTATACACATGTGATCAACATGGTTACAAGTGAGATTGGGTAAAGGGCTAGTTGTGAGGTGTTCATGGTTACAAATTTGATCAAAACAAGGTGTTATGAGAATAAACATGAATAGAGGTGAAAATATGTCCTTAAAACCTATGGGAAACCATATTACATCTACATGAGACCTCTATAGGGAACCAATATTCTATAAATAATGATAACTTTGATTGAGACATCGCATGGTGACACCTTCTTGAAACGTGAGATACATTTCACATAAAAACACCATGAAACATGAAACCAAGCATTAAAATCATATTATAATATATCAAAAAACCTATAGAGATAATATCACCAACTAGATTGTACAAACTTGTCCAAAATGGATCAAAACCTATAGGGTGCAGGAAATAGTGAGTAGAAAAACATAGTCAACAAATAAAGGATGGTTCATAAAACATGGTTGAAAAATCCTATAAAAATTGTTATGTATATGTATCTATCTAATTTTTATATCACCTCCTGAAGGTGTTTTACCTAAAACCTCTTCCACTAGCCATACCAAGCATGAACCTTTTGATCGCTTCTATATGTCTAAAAGGGCAAGAAAGGAGTACAAAAATTTTGAGCCTTTTTTATCACTTTAAAATTGTTTAAATAACTAAGATGAGTTTTATGAAGATGAATATATTTTTCATTACCTTCTCCCATGTGTTACCTTCCCCCATGGGCTACACAAGTGCCAAACTCCCCTTTTTCAATTAATTACTTGGTCTTCAATTAGATAACATAAAATATTATGATTTAAATAACATTATTCATATTAAATTTTACCTATTAGATTTTTTGTAGTAAATTAGGACACCTATACACCTTTTAAACTATGCCACTTGCATTTATGACCCCTAAAATCCTTCTAAATGACTTAAAATGACAAGTTGACTAATATGACTAAGACCAAGTCTAAGATGACATAAAATAACTTATAATACACGCCATGATAGGATATTAGACCAATAAAACATATAAAAAATCATTTTTTTACCTAAATGAGTCCCAATTTGACCTATAAGGTCAACTTTGATCAACAAATTAGTGACTCATTAGGGTAGTATGCCTGCTATACTAAATAGACTAATAGCCTTATCAATTCATTAGGATTAGGGAGTCATTTAAAGTTTGAGACACAAAAATATTAATTTTACAATAACATATGATCAAAACAAAACCAATGTTTACCTCAACCACACAAAACAAAAGACACAAAAAAAGGAAAATCAAGCACACATGTACTTCATGAGCACTTATGGAACACACACATGAAACTAAACAAAATAAATAAAAAAATAACTAAACTAAGATGAAAAATAACTCTTGGATCAAAGGGGAATTTTGAAACCTTCCTTGCTTCATGACATGAAGGATTTAGTGAGACATGTAGCCTTTTAACCTTTAGCATTGATGCCTCCAACTTTTTCATGATGTTTGACAAATTCATTAGCATGATATTAAATGAGAACTAGGTAGTTAAAAATAGGTTGTATATGGAAATTAACTCTTATTTCATCCAAACAGCCTCAAAATTCTCATATGGATCCTCAATTATAGCCTCTGATGGTGGCTTAACAAGGCATACCTTCTTAATCTCCATAGTGCTCTCAATAAGATCGGGTTTCTTCTCAGCTATAATTTATTCTATCTCATTAAGGAGCTTTGAATATTATACCCAATATTGGTCATTTTCCTCCATGGAAAAATATTTATTTACCTTATCATGTACTTGACCCTTAACTTGGCAAAACTCTTCAAGCTCTTGAAAGAACTTCATTTATAGTTGTCAATCATCTTTGTCTTCTTTATCATCTAGAACTACTACCTATTAAATATTTTATTATTGATGTATGAGGTCATAAATCTAGTGTTATTAAATCTCCAATGCATTTGAGGGTGATTCAAAATTATGTTAAGGTATTGGGTCATTTTCAAGAATAACAACTTCTACCTTGGTCTCAAAAGAGTTTTCAAGGACTGCAACCTCTTAAATCTTCTCTTCTTGATGTATGAGGTCATCAAGTTGGTGTTATTCAACATTTATAACCTATTTATGGATATAAAGTTTCATCTTATTTTTCATAACTTTACTTTTCTTTTAAAAGGCTGCAAGATCTTTAATTTCCTTCTCTTTCTTGGTAATGCCAAGACTAGGCATCTTGTAATCAGATGACTTAGTCCAATGAGGCTACTAAGGAGCTATGTTTTCTTCAAGAAAGAGTTTTGAATTATTCTCAACCAAATTATATTATTTATGTTCCCATACCATAGGTCCATCAAGGCAAATGGTAATGGTGTGAGGACAAGATGAACTAGCTGGTGGAGGTGGAACATAGAACTCAGAATTAGATTAAGAATGAATTGTAGGGTATTAGTTTAGGAGCTCTTAAGGAAGGGGAAGAAAACCTTGGGATAAAATATCTTGGCTTTATTCCTTCCATTTAAAAATCACTTCATTTCAATCTGATTGGTCTTGATCATTCTATTGAGGAAGGTTAGATGGGGTGTGTTTAGGCATAAGATCTTATTTTGAGTCTAAACCTTCCATCACACCTTGACTTATCAATTTCATCCTGGAATCTAACTCTTTAATTTTATTATCTAGGTTATATTGGAAAAGTATTTATTTAAGTTCATAGGAATATTCATGAGGATGAGGGGTACAGTAGGGATGACATGGAACACAATAAGTTTTTGGAGGAAGGGTGGGAGGGACTTGCATAGGATCAAGCTCTTTCTCAAATTCACACTCCTTATCAAGGCTTCTATCCTATTTTTTCCCCCATGAATCCAATATCTTATTCCATATTAGGATGTTAGGAAAATTAGTCTCTTCTTTATATGGTTATGTAATTTTTGAAGTGGATGAAGTGTTCAAGAAACTTAGGATCTCCTTAGGCTTGGACTCTCCACATTGTCTCCCACTTGGAATCTCATATCTAGATGTATTTTATTGAAGTAGGGATGTAATGGGAGAGGCAAATGAGAGCTTATATTCCAATTATTTTGATAATGATATGGATTTATTCACCTTCACGTTGGCCAACTAAATTTGCTTATCAATATTTTCTTCAAACACAAGGCTTGTCTCTTCAACTCTCTTTTCTAGTTGATTGGGAAATGGATGACTTTGGTAAGCTTGATTCGGTTCATGAGTAGGAATCATGTAAGACTAATATAAATTTTGGGGAAGTGGATATTAAGGCTAATATAATTTTTGAGGTTTCTCCTCATAAACTCTTAGTTTATCTTCTTAGGATATAATCAAGCCACTCACATCTAGCATCTCGGTAGTGAGCTTATGCCAATTGGATTTCTCAATAGGATCCCACTCTCTTTTAATAAGATATAATGAATCTCCCACCTTATGAAAAAGATGAATATTAACATCTTGACCATTTTCCCTTAATGTGTCAAGATCTAACATATACTTCTCATAGCCCAAAAGTGTTCTATTAAAAGTAGAAATGGATTCACTTTAGAAGTGATTAGGTTGACTAAAAAGAGCAAGATATTGAGGAGGCTAGTTATGCGACTGATACACATCATTATAAGGTTGATAATGGTCATATTGGAGCTAAAATTAATCATATTAGGGATGGTAAAGATCATGAAAAGGCTAATAAAGAGTGCCATAATCTTGGTAAACCTCATCAACTTGTGTAAAATAATACTCAACATCAAATCCAACCATGGAACTTCATTAAGAATCAAGAACACAAGAAATGATTATCAAAAATATTCAAAATTAATACTTGGGCTACTTAACGAGCTAATATAATCTTGGAGTTTCCATTGATGTTTACATAAATTCCTCTAAATTCTGATGTGTTGAAATACAACACAAAACATCTTAAAACTTCTTGGACTAAGAGTCCCACCAGGCATGCTAAAAAAATTTATCACCTAGATTTTTAACCTTTGAGGAGATGTTTCAACTCTCCTCATCCAAGTGGCATAATTAAAACACCTCTAGGTTGTGGGTGAGCCTAAGAGTGAGGTGAATATGTAGATAGGGCTAGCTCATTAGATGTACCACTTGTAGAACACTACTAAACCTATACTTTGTGAGGGAAAAGGGAGAGAGAAAAATGAAATAAAACTATACTACGGGAGGTGATACAACAAATAATTTTATGACTTCCAACCAGCTACATGTTACACATGAGAACAAAGGACTAACTAAACATACACTTCTCCAATCTACACCTTCTCACATCAATGTTACATTATGAGGTTGTGATGAATGTTTAAGCTAGGAGGACCAGATAAGAGGCCTATAATGTAAATATTTGAATATAATAACTCATTAAACCTTGACACAACATAAAACACTTCACATTCCCTACAAGAAGAAGCTTTATAACTACAAATAGGTGAGAGAATAAAACAACAATGCTAAGGAAAAAACAAGCCATCACTAAGCAAAATAAATAATCCAAGTAAAATACACTATAAATAGTCATAGAAGAGGTAAAAATTAGTATTATTATTGATTAAATTGTATGCAAATGAGTAGGGCTTCACCATACTCAAGCGGAGCATAATTTACAAAGGCCAAAATGGCTAGTTCTTATAGAACTTGAGAGAGAGAGGATAAGAGAGAAGTCCAAAGGTCACAAGGAAACTTGTCTAGATGATAAAATGAGTTACATATGCATGAGAATAAGATGTGAAATGAACCATGTAAGGTAATTAATCATATGTGTCACCCCAAGTCATGAAACTCATGAAAAGTGGCATGAAATTCTCTTTGTTGGCTAAAAAAATTACCTACATGATTTAGCCCTATTTAAACATCCAAAAACTAATTATGGATAGGTCTGATGATTATAATTATAGGTAATGGTTTTAAAAATGCCTCTTCATTTATTAGTTGTAGTCTTGGTCATCTAGAATCATTTAGAAATGAGCTATCACTACCTATAGTCTATAAAATTCCTTTTTTAGTCACCCTTGACACTTAGTCTCAAATTTGGATTCAATTTTAAATTAAAATCCATGTGATAGAGTGGATGAAAATTTTAAAGAATCTTCATGGCATTAGAATACTCAGACATACCTTAAAAATCCATAAGCATGAAGTTTCCACACTTCTCACTATTATGCTCACTATGCCAATTTTGACTAGATGAGATGAGAGCTATTGTTTGAACACTTAGAGTTGTTATGAATAAATAAATTATATTGGGTAATTATATTAAGTCTTAATATTCCCCTCCATGTGATTGGCATCTTTAGACTCCTTCTAGAACCTAACAAATATAAAAATTTAAGAAAATGCTATTTTGTACCCCATCCATACAATTTTGTACAACTAATCCTAATTAGGATTAGTTTGAGAGAGTATTATACAACCTCCAATAATCATCCTAGGAAAAATATGATATTTTATTATCTTTTTATCTCCATTTCCTCAAACTGGTCACTAACAAGGGTTTAACAAGGGTTTTAACTTATTTTATCCTTTTAAGTGTTGTTCATGCAAGTTTGACATTGAACTTCCAATCCAATGCCATAATTGTTTTTTAGGACCATATCCATCTCATCCAATATTCTTGAGTCTCCATTCAAATCATCAAAAGAGATATGAGATTCCAAACCTCTCTTATCAAGCTTGTTTTCTCTCTTTCCTACAAGTTTGGAATGTTTTTGAGCTCAAAAATGAATTACTTATGTTTCATCCATAAATTTAAATCTTGGACACACCTGGAGTGGCCCTTTAGACATGATAACATTAATTAAGATGCTTACTTAATGTTATAATTGAAGATGACTTCTCATCTGGGCACTAGGCCCAACCATGTCTAATAGCCTGTCTATACCTTAAATCCCAAAATGAATTGTTTATGACTATCCATGCATCCAAATATATTATATACCTCCATGTTCCCCCATATACATGTTACAAATTATTTATAAATCATAACTAAGGCTAGACATAACATGCCTTCCCATTCGAACATTAGGCCTAAACCTTGCTTCTTAGCCCTGCCTATAAACTTAGCAACCTAGACCATCCTATTGGGTTCCATCTATATATGAGGTTTTATTCATGTTGTTTTAAATTTTATGAAAATATCCACACTTCCTTTCCATATCCATACAACTCATGGTCCATCATTCATCACTCTTTCTTTAAAATGTAGGGTTTTGCTCATAAAAGGAGTGCCCTATATCTAAGACAAAATAGAGGGCACCCCCATGTTTCATAAAATAATGGTGATAATTATTTGAGGTTATAAAACTCATAAAATTTTTATTCACACGATTTTATACCTTGATAACATCAGTTGACCATTCAATTCTGTAAAAACCCAAAATATACCCCTATTAAGACAGACTGTGTGCAAGGTTTAAGGAATGAACTATGTGATATTATCTTGAGCCTTTAACCTCCCATTTTAAATGATATTAGTGAACCATAGGATGTAAATTATCATTTAAAAGTGTTTATTATACTTAAAAACCCTTTCTAAAACCTTTCAAGCCATACCCTTGAGTTGACTGCCTAAGGTGTTGACTGTATTTCCTACATTTCTTCCTTAATAATGAATCTTGTAGGTGGTCATAAATTTTTTAGGCTTATATATAGTGTCTAAAAACCATAAAAGAGTCACATAGGATAATTTTATGGTTTTTATACTCATTTTTAATCATCTTTATGTTATATCCACCTCGATAACTCAACTCTTTTTCTCTCTACCCCTCATAGTCAACTATAGTTGACTGTGTGGAGCCCTATAGGTGGATTTAAACCTTGGAGCCTATGTCAAGTAGTATATAGGGAATATATGAAGTATTATGAATAAATTTTACCTAAAAACCTTGGTATTGCAACATTTTTTGAATGGGTCTCTTATAACTCTAACATGTAGATGTCACTGACTAAAAATACTGCATAAATATGCAACTTTAGGCTTGATCATCTGCTCCTTAGACCTTGTGGAGTACTTGTAATATGTATGGGATAATAGGAAAACACATTTATAATCTTAAAAAAACTTGACAACCATACTGTAATATTTCAACAAAAATCTTAGGTACTCTATTTTGCTCTTTTGGGGATTTGATCCCTGATTAGTCTCTTGACCCTAAAAGGTCATCCACACTTGAATTCACTAAAATAGATTTCCATATGAGTCTATATTTATTCTAAACCAATTATATGAATTCAAGAAAGGGTTCCATCATGTGTTTCAACACTTAAAATGACTCCTCAACTCCTTTTTAAGCCACTTATAGGTGGTTATTTCACCATGCAGGTAGTAGATAGGATTGGTGGGTAGTGAGCATCACATTTTGATATTAATGAATTAAAATTACCTACTCACACTTAAAATATATTGAAACCACCAAAAGGCTTTCATCCTAGCATGACATCATCATTATATACCTATGTGTGCACCTTAAAAGATATACAGGTAGTGAATAATGAAATGACCCCTGTAAAAAGGAAACCACATTCATAGTCACTTGATATCTTCCTCACTATATCTACATGGAATATTATGATTTTTCATATCTAAAAACATGCTCACACACTTTATTTTAATGTTTGAAACTTATTACATGACCTATAGTTGCACATTCCAATGATAGACTGCATAAAGGTGTTGTGTATGACTACAATAGTCATCTTTTACACTCTTTGGAAGGTTTATATTGTTTTTTCCTAATTATAAACAAATTTCAACCTCTTTATACCTCCAATATAGTTCTATGAACATACTAAATATGTTATACACATGTGATCAACATAGTTGTGAGTTAGATTGGGTAAAGGGCTAGCTGCAAGGTGTTCATAACTGCATATTTGATCAAAAAATGGTGTTATGAGAATAAAAATGAAGAGAAGAGATAATATGGCCTTGAGACATATGGGACACCATATTACATCTACACGGGACCTATACAGGGAACCAACATTCTATAAACAAGGATAACTTTGACTAAGACCTCACATGGTGACACCTTCTTGAAACATGAAAACAAGAATGAAGAGAATATGAGAAGAAAGCCAACATCCTATGGAGCCAACATAAACAATTAGATTATGAAAACTTGTCCAAAAGGGAGTAATACCTATAGGGTACACAAAATAGTGAGTAGAAAATCTTTGTCAACTTATAAAGGATGTTTCTTAAATCATGGTTTACCAATCTTGAAAATATTGTTATGGAAATGGATATATTTGAGATTAATACTACCTAAAAAGGTGTTTGACTTGAAACATCTTCTATTAACCATACCAAGCATGAACCTGTTGATCACTTCTAGATGTCTAAAAGGGCAAGAAAGGAACATAATGGTTTTAGGCCTTTTTTATCAGTTAAAAAGCATGTCAAGAATTGATATGAGTTTGAGGAAAATGAATATATGTTTCATGACCTTCTCCCATGTGTCACCTTCACCCATAGGCCGTACAAGTTCCAAACTCCCCTTTTTAAATTGATTACTTGATCTTAAGTTAAATAACTATTATCAATCAGACTCACACCCTTAGGAAGGTAGATTCAAGCCTTCATAATCTACTAAAACATGGAAATAATCATAGGATATGGGTGGCCTAATTAGTGTATTGAATCTTTAGATTATAAGGGCTAGCCCCCTTTGGTGTATCAATTTAGATCTCTACTCTACACTACAAACTACTAGGGAAAAGGGAAGAGAGAAAATTGAAAGGAAATCCTATATAATGATGGTGATACACCTGAAATTTGATTGATCCACATAATTTGGGCCCCTAAAACACTGATTAGATAGTAAAAATGACTAAATTTTTTAACTCCAAATGACCCCTATGCATCAGTATTTCATGAAAAGGTTCTATCTTTGATCAAATCTTGAGGGAAATGATGGATTAAAACTCATTCAAGGCACTAACCAGCCACTTATATCCACTATAACTTCAGCCAAAATAAATTAAACATATAACATAACCTACATAATCTGATCAGCTAGTAACTAGGTAAGAATCAGGACTTGATAAAGAAGAAAATTCTATCATCGATGCAAATCACTAACATAAATAAAATATACCAGCACTTTGGAGTCTAAAAACTATCCTTATATTAATTTTACAAGGTTACACAACACAATTTTTTTTAGAGTATGGTCTTTCTAAAAAGAGGATACATTTCAAGGATGAAAAGCCAACTTATATAGAAAAATATATAATATCTAAGAGGTTGACACTAAAAATAGAAGAGGAGATTAACTCAGTCTAAGTTGTGTTATCATAGCCTTCAAATAAGATCTATTTTTGTTGTATGCCTTGCATGAAAATCTCTTTGGCATTGAAAATAGAAAAAGAGAGACCAAGTTGAATAAAAACCTTCATCATGCATGAGGCTATGCCAATCTGTAGATATAAAATTAATCTTAAATTTCTTGAAACAAGGGAAAAATCTACTTTGCGTAAAATCAATGCCTAAACTAAAATTAAAACTCTAATTGAACTACTAGAAATCTTGAAAGCTTTGGATTACATGAAAATCAAGGAGAAGCACAACTTCAATAAATAGTCAATTAAAGGTTTGATCAATCAACTATAAATATCCTTTTCTTGCATGGAAAAGGATCTTGATGAGTGAGAAGTGCATTCAAATTTAACTCCTTATTATTTCTCTACCTTTCATTCTCAACTCTTCGTATTTTGTGTATGTTTTGCTTCAACTTGGGTCACTTGAATGTAAACTGTTTACTTCTATCCCTCTTTTTTAGATTTATTATTAGTGGCTTATTACCTCAAATTTTTATTTCCTTCAAACTTTTATGTTTGGTTCCTTTTTCTTTTTCCTTGGACAATTCCTTCAGTTTATTTCTCTTTCATTTCCTTCGAACAAATTGTCTGAAGGAATTGTTTATTTCTTTTGTTTGGTCCTTTGTAATTGTCTCAAGATTTTCCTTGAACCATTCCTTCAAACAAAAAGTCTGAAGGAATTCTTTCCTTTCAAATTTCCCTTTAGTCTTTTAAAATGTTGATGCAGGAGCATCTCAAAACATCTTCAAGCTAGACATGGTTAATTTGGAATTAGTCTTCACTAGGCATGCAAGCTCTAGTCATGTTTGAATTAAATTCAAATCATTGTATTTTCCCTCCAAAATGCTGTCTACAGAGGATTAATTGTAATTATTTAAAGTGGAAAATAGTGAAAGGGTGAAAATTAGTTAGAGAAGATCTTTATGTTGGAAGCTTGTTGAGAAAATCAAGGGAATAGTTAACATTTTCCAAAATAGGATGTTTGTTAGGGAATCTTCCCAATTGGCATGCTTGTTAGATAACAAATCTTGTTTTTTTTCCTTGAGAAAAATTGGTGTATAATGAGGAGACTCCTTAAAAGAGTAATATATGGATTGAAATAAGGAAGAGGTACATAGAGATGGGAGATAGTGAGGGGGGGCCTCACTCAAGAATCTAAAGTGTAGAAGAAAGAGAGAGAGAATCTCTCATACAAGGAAAAAGAGAGATGTAAGAGAAGAGAGGGATAATTAGGAGAAAAAGGGAATGTAATAGGAAGGAGAGAAGCATAATATCTCATTCAACGAGAGAGAAATAATGATCAGAAGGATGTAAGAAAGCAAGATAAAGTTGAGATTGCATGTGAAGGAAAGGAGAAGACATAAAGTGTTTAATAAGGATTGGTGGAACCATTGATCATTGAGTATGTGATGTTTTAATATCTGTATTTTAAGTATTTAATTGATAAAAATAAATTTTTTTGATTAAACTTATTTATGTTATGCAAAATAATGATTTTATTGGTAGAATTTTGGTGCACACAATATGTAAACCTGTGTATTTATCTTTTGAATAGCATGAATAATTAATTATCATCTTATGATGTAAGATATGTATGAGGAACCTTTATATGTAGGTTTATAAAAAATTTAAAATGATATTATGTGACCAATATATCTAAAATAACTTTGATTTTTTAAAGGATTACAAATAGGGTATGGATAGGGCAGCTTAGCACAAACACAATCCACTGTTATTAAGTAAATCAATGTGCAAAGGTATGAATGGAATTTTAATAACATGGGAATAGGTTTTTTGGGTAATTAATAACCCTAATGAATATAAATTAAGGTTTTACAAGCCATTAAATTCCTATAAATTTCCAAAACCTTGCTCTTGGGCCTATAGATGATAGTGTACATGCAGAGATAAGAAATTTGCATGTTTTTATATATAAGTTTGATTGATAAGTTCATAATTTGGAATGATAATATTAATTATTAATTAATTTAAGATATTTAACTTGGTTTACATCACCTTTAAAGTCTATTGACCATCAATATTGAGAAGAAAACCTTAACACCCTATTGACTGTTAGAGAAACACAGTGAAAGTAATTTGAATAAAATATTATATAAGGTAAAAATAGGATATTAAGGCTTAAATAATGGTTATAAATGATGGAGGAAAACTATCTAAAAATTAAAAACCTAATTATATTCCTTGAAACATCCTAAAACACTTCCAGTTGCATTCTTTCTATTCTCAACCCTGTACAGGCTTTAAAAACCCCTAAACTAGGGTTTGGGCTCTATAATGAGTTTCAACCCTTCAAAATTCTTGAAAGTTTTTAATATAACACTTTATTATGTTTAAAAACTATTTAATGTGTTTTAAAACATAATGAGTATGGATAAGTATAGAAAAAGGACAACAAGAGTGAGATCTAGGTGTATGCAAGCCAAGAAATAGTAGACTTATCTACAAAAGGGGTTTTTGTCCAATGGAGGGGCATAAAAAATATTTTATTCACATATAAGGAGGTAATGGGTATTTTAAAATGTTATTATTTTTATTATAAATCCCTTACTTTTCTCAAGACAAGGAGGTTTGCACAAAGAGAGGATTAATTAGAGTAGGGCTTAAAGAAGGAAGTGTTAATCCATACAAAGTAACCTCAGATGATTATTAGGTATGTTATATAATGTATTAATGGGTGTCTATAAATGTTTTTACATTTATTATTGAGCTAAATTTAAGAGAGTTATGGCCAATATATAAAATAAATAAGGTTATAAGGAGGATATCATAGCCAATAGGTAAATGAATAGTCTTAAGCCTTCTAATAGTGGATGATTGAACATGATAGGTATTTTAAGATGTGATAAGACTGAGGATATTTATTATATAGGTTAGATCAAGTATAAATAAATTTATTTTCAATAGTGGGTTTCTATAATTCCTATATAGGGGATTGTCACCAATAAGAACATTAGTCACCCAACTAGTATCTTGGCCCTAAGTAAGAAGGTAATATAAGGTGTAAACAAGGGAGGGTTACACTGGTTTTGGTATTATATATTTAAGCTCTTGTAATTTTATAATGTGTTGATGATTATGATTGCTAATGATTTGTAATAAGATTTGGAAGGAGGATCAAAAGACTAAGATGCAAAAAGGCTTAGGTGAGATCTAAGAAATTATCAAAAGACTAGGCAAGGAGAAAGGCTTGGGTGAGACAAGCAAACCAAAAGACTAGGGTAAAAAATACTTAGGTGAAGACCTGAAGGGATTAAGACACCAAGATGGAAAAGACTTGGGTGAAGATCTTAGAGATGGAGATATTATTAAGGACATTCTAGAGCAATAGAATACATGAGGGTATTAATAAGGAAACACACATCCAAAATAAGAGAGGTATGACTAGTAATGAAAATATATAGATTTCTAGTTTGAAAAGAGATTTAGTTAAGTTTGTATATAAATATGAGTCTTGGATGTAGATGAATAGGCAAGCATGGGTATAGCCAATGAGGAAGAGGTTGAAGTGGCCAATTGATCTCTTAATGAAGAGGAGAAGAAGGTAAAATTAAAATGCTAAGAAGAGTGAAGCCCATAGAGGCTTGAAGAAGATAATAAAATTTCCAAGTGAGCAACAAGAAGAGGAAGATATTGTGAAGAAGTTTTTCATTATAGAGAATAAGAAGAAAGAAGAAAGAGAAGATGAAGTGTCAGGAAGAGCACTTGAGAAGATGAGAGTGTTGGTGAAGAGAGAACTCATAGGGACCTCGTGGTTTCTTTTTTATATATATAATGTTGTCTTTGAATGGATAATTGTAGGTATGAGCAGCCTTATGAAGTTCAAGAGAAGGGACTTAAATAATGAAGAGAGGATTGGTGCAAGAAGTCTGTGAAGTGGAGATTGAACAAAAGAGTCCATGGAGGAGGATGGAATTTGACATAAGCAGCTAAGATAATGAAGATGAGATGGTGAGTATGGAAGAGGCATTCCATGAAGGCAATAAGTTTGAAAGGCATACCAAGGAAATAAATGGTAAGATAATTGTTTAAAATGAATTGAATGATGATGTGTTTGAATCATTTGATGATCTCTTTATGGAAAAGTATGAATGGAAAATGGCTATGAAGACTAACATGCAGCAAGGAGAGAGTTAAAAATGGATGGATGATGAGGGAAAATGTGAACATACAGATAAGCAATGCCTCATTGAAGGCAAAGGACAAATAGGATGGTTTTAAGAAGTTGAAGAGAGTAAAGAGACACAAGTTAATTTTGTTTTAATGGTATTTAATAAGTATATTAATGAAGAAGTTGGTTTTCATGAAGACAATCTAAGCAAGGATGAGATGAAGGGTAAAGGATAAGCAATCCTTGATAAGGATGAGCCCAAGTTTGGCGAAGATAATAGTGATATATATGAGACTTCACTAAAGGAGTTTATAATGTTGGAGGAGTTATCTAGTTCTCAAAGATAGTTAGGTAAAGATACAATCCATGATCATGACACCATTAGTGAGAGTGAAGCAAGAATAGAGAAAACATAAGAGGTTTTGGAGAGGTGGAGATGGATGAAGTCCATAGTTCAATGGACAAGCCCATGAAACAAGAAAATCTTGAAGATTTTTAGGGAGATGAAGAAAAATGGAGATGGGACATGGTAGATGAGAAGGAGATGAGGAGAAGAACATACCAAAAGAGGAATAAAAGTAAGATGAAAGTCAAAGACTATCTCAAAGTAAGACAAAATCAAGGAATGCAAAGAAAGCAGTGGGATCCAGGCATACATTAAAGATTAAAGCATGAATGAAACACATCATTTGAAATAAGGTTCAAATTATTTATAGAGGGAGAGTATGATGTAGGATTATCTCAAAACATCTTCAAGCTAGACATGGTTAAGTTGGAATTAGTCTTCAATAGGCATGCAAGCTCTAGTCATGTTTGAAATCAAATTCAAATTATTGTATTTTCCCTCTAAAATGTTGTTTGATTAGGAGTAATTGTAATTTTTTAAAGTGGAAAAGAGTGAAAGGTTGAAAAGTAGTTAGATAATATCTTTATGTTGGAAGTTTTTTGAGAAAATCAAGGGAATAGTTAAAATCTTCCAACCTAGGATGTTTGTTAGGGAATCTTCCCAATTGGCATGTTTGTTAGATAAAAAATCTTTTTTGTTTTCCTTAAGAAAAGTTGTAGTAGGAGGAGAATAATATTTAAAAGATTAATATATGGAATGAAATAAGGAAGAGGTATATAGATATGGGAGATAGTGAGGGAGGACCTCACTCAAGAATGTAAGAGTACAAAAGAAAGAGAGAAAGAATATCTCATGCAAGGAGAAAGAGAGATGTAAGACAAGAGAGGGATAATCAATAGAAAAAGAGAATTTAAGATGAAGGATAAAATGAGAATCTCTCATTAAAGGAGAGATAAAGAATGATCAGAAGGATGTAAAAAAGTAATAGAAAGTGGAGATTACATGTGAAGGAAAGGAGAAGACATAATGTGTATAATAAGGCTTGGTGGAGCCATTGATCATTGAGTATGAGATGTTGTTATATATATATATATATATATATTAATTATTTTATTGATAATAATAAATGTGTTTTTATTCAAATTATTTATCTTAAGCAAAAGAATAATTTTATTGGTAGAATTTTGATGCACAAAGTATGCAGACCTATGTATTTATCTTTTCATTAGAATGAATAAGTAATGATAATAGTATGATGTAAGAAATGTATGAGGAAAATTTTGATTTAGGTTAAGAGACATTTTAAAATTATATTATGTGACCAAGAGATCTAAAATAACTTTGAATGTTTTAAGGATTATAAATAGGGTATGGACAAGGTAGCTTAACACATACACAATCCATTGTTGTTAAGTAAATCAATGTGAATATGGAACCATGGAATTTTAAGAACATTGGAATAGGTTTTTAGGGTAATTAAGAACCCTAAGGAAGGGAAATTAAGGTTTTAAAACCCAATAAATGCTTGAAAATTCCCAAAACCTTGCTCTCGAGCTTGTAAATGATAGTGTATGGGTGGAGATAAGAAATTTGCATGTTTTTTATAGATGATTGATTGATAAGCTCATAATTTGGTATGATAATATGAATGAGGAAGTAATTTAATATATTTACATCACCTTGAAATTCTATTGACCATTGAAATTGAGAAGAAAACCTTAACACCCTGTTGATTGTTAGAGAAACACAGTGAAAGTAATTTGATCAAAATATTGTATAAGGTGAATAGAGGATATTAAGGATTAAAAAATGGTTATAAAGTGTGAAATAAAACTATAAAAAACTTAAATATTCCTTGAATCATACTAAAACACTCCCATTTTCATTTTTGTACTCTCGGCCCTATACAGGCTTTAGAAAGCCCTAAACTAGGGTTTCGGCTCTATAATGAGTTTCAAACCTTGAAAATTATTTAAAGTTTTTAATATGACACTTGATGATGTTTACCAAATATTTAATGTGTTTTCAAACCTTGGGAGTATGGATAAGTATGGAAAAAGGACAACAAAAGTGAGATCTAGGTGTATGTAAGCTAAGAAAGAGTAGACCTATCTATAAAAGGGGTTTTTGTACAAAGGAGGGGAATAATAAATATTTTATCAACCTATAAGGAGGTAATGGGTTTTTGGAAAGGTGGTTATTTTGATCATAAAGTTTGTACTTTACTCAGGACAAGGAGGTTTGTACAAAAAGAGGGTTAATTAGAGTAGGGCTTAAAGAAGGAAGTGCTAATATATACAAAGTAACCTTAGGTGATTATAAAGTATTTTATATAAAGGATTAATTGGTATATATAAATTTTTCTACATTAATTATTGAGATAAATTTAAGATATGTATGGCTAATATATAGAATAAATAGGGCTACAAGGAGGATATCACAACCAACAGGTAAATAAATAGTCTTAAGCCTTATAATAATGGATGAATAAACTTGATAGGTATATTAAGGTGTGGTAATATGGATGAGATGTATTGGAGAGGTTAGATCAAGTATAAATAATTTTCTTTTCAATAGTTGGTTTCTATAATTCCTATATAGGGGATTGTCACGTATAAGAACATTGGTGACCCAACTAGTATCTTGGCCATAAGTAAGAAGGTAATTTAAGGTGTAAACAAGGGAGGGTTATAAAAAATTTCCATTTGGTACTTCTTAAAAGACCTTTCAAAAAATTTTAAGTGGATTTTTTTGAAGGAATTATAACCCTTCAATTTTTTTATCACAAACCTTCCCGAAGTGAAAGAGCCCTTCGGTATTCTCAAAATGAACTTTCCTAAAGGGAAAGAGCCCTTTAGGATTCTCAAAAGTATCCATTAGATTTATTCAAAGTGTCCCTTTGGAAATATTGTAATGGACTATTCCTTCAGATAAAAGGTCCAAAGGAATTCTTGGAAGTGAACTTTCTTTCAACTTTTTATCTAACGCATTCCTTCAGATAATTCTTCCAAACGAATGTCCCTTCAAGTTTTTGAAACTACCCTTTGGGATTTTGATAATGGTCCTTTTCTAAAGAAAATGACCCTTCAAAAATTTTATAATCAACCCCTCAAAAAATTAATGAACCCTTCAACGAATGGAAAACTACCCTTTGGAACTTTGTAAATGGTCCTTCGGACTTTTTTTGGGTGCATTTTCTCCTTGTAAAGAACCTTCCTGAAGGAAACATACCCTTTAAAAGAAATGAAAGTGACCCTTCAGAATTGTGTAAAAGTACTTTTGACAAGGAAAAGGAAACCTTCAGAGAAATTGAAAAAAAACATTCAAAGATGTAAAAAGAACCCTTTGGATTAATGCTTTGGATAAAAAGCCAAAAAGACTTTGGCAAAGGACAAAACCCAAAATAATTCCTTTTGAAATAAATAGGCATTGTTATTTTGCCATGGGATCTTTGTGGAAAACTTCTACCAAAGGAAAACTTGAGTGCCAACACTTGGCCTGAAGGTTGAAAATGTATACACATTGGCCTCTTATGGACCTATCCCTACAATTTCTCTAAACACCTCAAAAAACCTACTTGGATCCTTGCACTACAATGACATAAAAATCTTTGAATGATAAGGGTGGCAATCTGACATGTGGGGTCAAAATTGTCAATAATAACCTACAACATTCTAATTGAACTGACTTTATTGATAAGGAATCTAACCTCTTAGACATTTGAGAGGAAATTTGGACACCTAGACAGCTTGGGAACCATGCCACTTACATTTAAAACCCCTAAAAGCCTTCTAAATGACTCAAAATGACAAATTTATTAATATGACTTAAACCAAGTCTAATATGACATTAAATGACATCAAATAACTTATAATACACCCCCTGACTAGATATTAGACCCCTAAAACATCTAAAAAATCAAGTTCTTACCTATATGGGTCCTAATTTAACCTATAGGGTCAAATTTGGTCAATAATTGCCATTCTATTGTTTTTAGTGACATGCCAATAGGACTTACACTAATCTAAGAGCATGATCATGGCATCAGACTACTTCCTAGAAGTACACCATCCAACATCAAACACTAAAAATATCCCTGTGCCTATAATAGTGAAATTGAAAAGATGGTACATGAGATGTTGAAGGTAGGAATCATTTGACACATCCAAAGTGATTATTCCTCCCTAGTGGTCATGGTGAAAAAGAAGGATTACACTTGAATTATTTACTCATACTAAAAATAACTTAATAATTACACCATAAAAGATAAGTTTATTATTCCATTAAATTATGATTTTATAGATGAATTGCATGGTATTATTTATTTTACCAAGTTATATCTTCATTATATATATCATAAAATTATAATCCATGAAGAGGAAATAACTAAAAGACACTTATAACTCATAAATACCATTATGATTTTATGATTATACCATTTGGCCACACAAATGCACCATCTACATTTCATAGTTTGATGAATACTATTTTTTGGACATTTTTGAGAAAGTTTGTATTGGTGTTTTTTATGACATCCTTATTTACAATATAAATTGGGAAGACCATTTGAAGCATGTGAAATAAGTAATATTAATTATGTAACAACATAATATTTATGTTAAACCTTCCAAATTTGTTTTTAATGTTTGATATTTGGATTAATTAGGTCATATTTTTTCACATGAAGGATTGAAATTTGATCATAAAATGATTCAAATGATGATGTAGTTGTAGGTTATTAATACCCTCAAGAACCTCTTGTGATTTTTTGGGGTTGACTGGTTAGTTTAGGTTTATCAAAAATAATGGTAACATAATATCCCCACCCACATATTTTTTTAATAAATATTCTTTCCATTGGATTGATATAGCCACCAAGGAATTTGAACAATTGAAAATGGCTCTATACACCACTCCAATTTTGGCTACTCCTAATTATTATAAAACTTTTATTTTGGAATGTGATGTATTAGGATAGGGCATGGAGGTTGTACTCATGAAAAAATGCATACCTCTTTCATTTGAGTTTTTCCAACTAAAGGGAAACAATAGGATAAATTCAATATATGAGAAATAAATGATAGTTATTTTGCTTGCAGTCAAACAATGGAGACCTTATCTGATAGATCATCACTTTTAGGTAAATACTAATCATGATAGCCTCAAATATTTTTTAGAACAACAATTATCTTATGAATAACAACAAAAATGGGTGATTAAAATTTTAGTCTATGATTTTTAAATAGTCTATAACATAATAAAATATAATGCATTTTAAAATGAACTATCTCTAAGGAATGAATTAATTGAGGCATTATTATGCATAATAAACATTTGGTTGGAAGATTGGATAGAGGAAGATAGATCAAAATGTGAGAATGATAGTGATACCCATGATTTGATTCAAAATATTCAGTAAGGATTTGGGGGATCTAAAAAAAATAAATGGAAGGGTAATTCATTATGGTATAAAGATATATTATACCTATGTAATAATTCTCTCATCAAATGTAAAATCTTTCAGGAACTTTAGGCATCTCTAATAGGTGGTCACTCAAATTTTTTGAAAACGTATCATAAAATTAAGAAATATTTATTTTGGGAAAGCCTCAAGGGAGATATCCTAAAAAATGTGGCTAAATTCATGGAATGTCAACAAAACAAAGGTGAAAAAATTTAGACCCTAGATCCTTTTCAACCATTATCCATCCCTATCTATTGTTGGGAGGTGGTTTCCATGTATTTCATTACTAGATAACAATAGTATAAATGTAAAAATGTTATCAAGGTAGTTTTGGATTGACTCAATAAGTATGATTAATTTTGTTCATTATCATGGCTATTTATTTCCAATACATTAGCTTCTACTTTTCTCAGTATAATTTAAAAATGGCATGGTACTCTAAAGATCATTGTAAGTGATATATATCCCATATTTACTAGTAATTTTTGGACTAGATTATTTACATGTTTATGCACTAGTTAGACCATAGATCATCCAATCATCCTAAATCTTATTCATAAATATAGGTAGTAAAAAAATGTATATAAGGGTTTCTCTTTTGTTTTGCTTCTAAAAAATGGCATAAATGGGTTCATTGACTACCACTTGTTGAATGGTGGTATACTACTTATGTTTATGATTCATATAAAAAGTCTCTCTTTGTGTCCTCATATGGATATAATCCCCCATCAATCACTTAAACCTTGAAAGTCCATCCAAAGGTTAAATATATTGAGTAACACATTCACCATCAATAGGAGGTAATCATTAATAAGAAAGAAATTTTAGCCATGGCACAAAATTGAATGAAGTTACAAGCAGATCAACATTGTAATGAATAGAATGACATAGGTGATTGGGTATTTATATTATTAAATCCATATAGTATGTATTTTAATAAATATAAAAATTATTATAATATGTCTCCTAATTATTATGCCCCTTAACAAATCTTGTAAAAAATTGGTAGTGTGGCCTACAAGCTAGAATTTCCTAGTCCACTAACATGCATTCAGTATTCCATGATTCTTTCCTAAATAAGGTAATTAGACATAGAGTTTGTACTTAAAATTAGTTACCTAAGTGTACATGTAAGGTGGTGCTATTGTAAATCCTAAATATACCTTCTAATTCGCACTAAGAAACTACGAACCAAAGCAATTAAGGAGTATTTTATCAAATTGAAGAATATGTATTGTGAATATGTAACATGGGAAGATGAAGCATTATTAAAATAACATATAGGGTTACCTCAAAATTGAGGACAATTTTATTATAAATGTGAGGTTAATGATACACCCTTAACTTATGGCATGTCTAAGGATATGTTTGGTTGAATTGTGGCTTACATACCTCTTATATTATCTTATCACATTTATCTATTCTTAATAAGGTTAGCCTATAGAATAAACAAGGATGAGTAGAGTATATATAGGAGGTAGTGGTTATTAT
Source organism: Torreya grandis (assembly GCA_037957365.1). Lineage (NCBI taxonomy): Eukaryota > Viridiplantae > Streptophyta > Pinopsida > Cupressales > Taxaceae > Torreya > Torreya grandis. The sequence continues at coordinate 64,828 of JARHVA010000928.1, forward strand.
TTGATCATCATATTTTGAATTTAAATCTCGTTGCATTATTCTGTAGGTTTCCCCCTAAAAACATCTAAGTTATATTTATCAAAGATTGTGTTCTTCTTTTAATTATTATTGTGGATCTATTTGTTCTACGCTTATTTAAGTGATATAATATTATATTTTATGAACATCTAAGTAATTTAATTATATAAAAAAATAGTTATTCATAGACATTATTTATACTAGGTTTCAATTGAATTTTATATATTTTTGTTAGAGACCTAATCAGGCTTCAAATCTAGAATTCTACTACATTATATTTCTCTACAGCCTCTAAGATTAGTTAGGATTTGTTTACTAGTTAAAATTGTGTTGACTACTTCTATAGGATTTATAGACCTAATAAAGGATAATGCTTGATTAATTATACTTGTTAGTTCCCTTTATTCTCATTAACCAATTCAGGCTTCAAAAATTGATTAATGCTACTTGTTAGTTCCGTACAATCTCGTAGGCCAATTTGGGATTCAAAACCTAATTAACATTGTTTTGAACTATATTGAATTCATCAAGCTTCACATTATTACCAATTCATGTTTTAGACACTAATTTACACTATGTAGAATTATTTTTTACCTCGAAATATTAATTTGGTTTTCAAACATACTTTGCATTGTGAAACAAGTCATGGATCCTTAGGTACCTAATCATGGTTGGGAACTTGTTTTATATTGTAGAGAGTGTTTTTGAGTTTTAAATACATGATAAATTTTTAAAACCCAATTATCATTACATGGAACTTATAAAAAAAATTATATTTTAATCATATTTATAAATTCAAATAACACTAAGTGGAATCTCTTAAAAATCTCAATACCTAATCAATAAAAAATGTCTGATTAATATTGCTTAGTTTTTAATTTGAAGTTATAAGACATAATTGATGAAAAATACCCAATTAGAATTATATTAAAATTTAGGTGACTCCTATAGATATATTTGAGATTTTAATTATGATTAACACTGATATTTTTTACTTAAAAAATTATTTAACAAAATCTTAAAAATTCTTGATTAGGTATTTTCAAATAATTCATAAGTGTTTCAACTTGTAATTTAATTTTTCAACTTGATGATCGAGATAGTGTAGAAAATTGAGAGATATTGAAGTATCAATTTTATAGTGACAACAAATATAAGTACCCCCTCTAATCAAATATTAGTGTTCCTACACATTAGATTATATTTTAGCAACCTAAAAAGGTTTGACCTAATTAGAACATTTTGAAGTATTGGTCCATTATCCAAGGAGACCTATCCTTGAGAGTCCACTTAATTAGATATTTTTCATAATTTATAAATTTCCACTTTCTACTCTAGTTCATCCTAGGTTGGCTCTACAAATAATTAAGATTGTTCCACAAAGGACACTAACACATAGTTCTTTATACACTCCATGATGGGTCTAAAGAGTCTTAGAGTTGATCATGCCAAAAAACTTTAGACATTATTTATGAATTATATAACACCTCAGTCTTGTACATTTGGCAAATACATATCATGGATGTACCTTTCACTTTTATACCTTTAATATTATTAAAAGGTTTGCATACACTATCTCTCTATGTTAAATTACGTATCTCTTAGTTTGACCAATTTTATTTTGATGAATCAGACCTATCATTGTTAGAATGTTATAACCCTACTTATCTTCTATTTCTACAAGTTCTAGACCTGTGCCTAGTTTATAACTAATGAAACACTTGCATCCAAGTTAGATGCCTACATGGATGTAAGTTTCCTACCTTAACACAAGTATCCATTAACATAAAAGTCATCAAATTTAAAAATGTAATGTATCCCTTTGGTTAGCCTAAGTGATTTAATGTGAGTTATTTCTAAAAGGTATTTATATATATAAGAGATAAACCCTTATTCATTCCTCACATATCATAGACTTAGCAACTCACAAGGTAAAATACTAAAAAAATTAAATAAATCATTCAAGTGATAAAATCCTCCCTATTTTATTATATTTCCATATCAATCATACGTAAAACACATCTATATGTTTGAAGTACTGAAGGAGTATCCCATTAGCCATATTTTCCAAGTTACAAGCTAGGTCACTTTATGTACTTGCTTATCACACATTTCATCCTTACACACTTATAATCCCATATTCAAGGGTGAATTACATGATTATGAGGCCCTCTTTAGAGTAGTGGATATGTAGTTTGTGATGATAGAGGTATATTTGGGGTTAGATCAACACCATGAAACCACTAACACATTTTTCCCACAACCACTATGAAGACGAAGAATTACATTTTTTTTTATTTGACAAGAAGTGACATCCCATGATTTAGATCTAAGCACACTAGAGTGAAAATATCACAAAAATCATAATAGCCTAGGTGGTCTCATCTAGACCTAGTAGGTATTATATATTATACACCTACATCTAGGCTTGAGATAAGCATCAACGTAACATTTCAAGGTTGATGTAATTATCTAAGGCCATAGAGGTATAATTTATAGAATCAGAAAATTGATCCAAAATATAGATATACTTTATTTTCAGCCTATTCCATATCATATTTGAATGCTTATAATAATCTAGCTAAGCATATTTTTCATTATCATTACAATATACAAAATAATTTTTATTTTTATTTTTAGCATATCTCAGTGTATGATTTCAACATATTGTTTATTTAGGTCATAAAAATAACTGGTTGGCTATAGAGATACTTTATTAACATTATGCCCTAGGATATATCTATCCTTTTTAACCTTAAATTCCCTAATCTATATTTTAGGGTTAGACATTTGGTGAACCTAGCCTCTATTCCCCAAAACCCTAAATATTGATCTACGGTTTCTTGATTCTCTATTTCTTATTTCTTATTTTTTATTTAATAATATCTCACAAGTTAAAAAATAAATTTCATTTGATTATAAATATGTAAAATATAGATTCATCTATAGCCCATTTTTGGATCTAATTTAGAATTATAACTATGGTCTGTTACTATAATTTCTCATTTATACCTATCATTCAATGAAATGTGTAAATCCATCAATATAATGAGAGGGTTTTAAAAGGAAAGAGGCACTTAATATATATTCATAATTCCTTTTGTAATATTATATATATAGTATCTATATCCTAACATGCCTGTTATCAATAATTTTATCCACCTAGATCTTATTCAAGTGATAATCATCACCCCACACCCATTATTCACCCATGAATTATATTGGATTCTAAAGTCCATGTTTTCACACTCAAAAAGGTAAAGGTGTCCAAACTAATCCACCACCTATTAATATACAACAAGTGCCTCTTAAGGCTAAAATAGTGAAAAAATTTAAGGGGTATGACCTTGTTTATCAATTGAGAAACATGGATGATAATATTTAAATCCTTAAACTTCTAAAACAATCCACAATCTATAATAATATCCTATATGAATCATTGTGTGATACCCAAGTTCCAAGTGATATCAAACTAGCTTACTTTAAAGATATCATGCAAGATCTTAAAAACAATGCAAAATTAATTACCTTTAATCAAATAGATTTACCATCCAAGGATATCATTAACCAAAATTTGTCTTTGTCCATACAAGTGATTATTCATAACAAACCAATTAAAAGGGTGCTCATTGATAATGGATCAAGCTTAAAAATTTATAGAAAAAAATTCCTAACAACCTTAGGCATTAGTACCAATTATAAAAACATAAGCTATATATATCAAGGTATTTGATAATTCACATAGCCCATTGATTGGCCAAATAAATTTGGATTTGATAGTGGGAACAAATATGGTTCCAACTAATTTTCAAGTAATTTCTCAATCATTACATTATAATGTGATTTTAGGTAGATATTGGATACACACAATGGAATTCATCCCATCTACACTACATCAATTTATAAAGTATATACATTATGGGATCATATTTTCAATTCTTTCTAATGAGGATCCTTTTTAATTTTGAGAAATAATACATTTTAGCACAAATGGTATCCCTACAGTGGTTCCACTTGAATAATGTATTCTGCGTGAAAATAAAATAAAAATTAAAATAGGTGAGTCAAGTACAATGGATCTTTTATCTGTAATTGAAAATAAATAACTAAACACTCAGGGGTATATGGATGCACATTAAGAACAAGAATTGGTGTCAATAGAACTAATGATACCAAAACCAAAATCAAATCAAATAGTTCAACTTATTATTAATATCAAGTAGTAAGATAGTGATGCTTTATATTACTATGAAAATTATGATGATCTATCCCATTATATAATAGATGAAAAATTTTAAAAAACAAAATTTTATCCACTTTTGCATCTGGTGCATAACCTATTCACACCTATAGGTCTTGATACATTTAAGCTAAACTCACCTTTAAAGAATATAAAACAAAATCAAGATAAGGGTAAATAAAAAATAGAATATGAGAATGTAAATTATTGTTATAACATACATCTATCTTGGTTTCACACATTAAGTAAACCTTAAAAGGGCCAAATTCAGATACATCATGTAAAAAATGTGGAAGTCTATCATTAGACTCCACGATAGATTCTACAAATCACATCAAACCAAGATACTACAGATACAATATTTTCCATTTTATTTGAATAAATCATGATATATTTACCTTATAATAAGAAAATATTAGGTAAAAAGGATCACCATATTATAATTTTAATCATATCATTGGCCATTATACAAATCAATGTGAGGCATTACACAACTAAATTCAAAAATATGAGAGTGACAATCATAGTGGAAAAAGAATAATAATTCAAAAGATATATAATAAAACCATCCTTAAAAGTGACCAAGGTATGAATAATATAACTATTACTACTGATATTGATGTGGTGTATTGCCAACATCTCAAGTTTAATACAAAAATTGGGATACAGTTTATAGCACCACATTTATTCAATAGTTAGGACATAATAAAAGTAAATTAACATGTTACCTATTGATTACATAATATCATGCTTATATTCACCTACCAATAACATTTAGACCACATGTGATCCCCATAATCATATGGATAGTTTATCGAGACCCACTTTTAACATTTAAATTTGGACAAAATTTGTCAGGCAATTAAAATGCAACACTAAATACTATAGATATGTGTATCACCTTTATTGTTAGGTATATGTAACTTTTATTACACCATGATAGATATGGATACCCCTCCCCACTGATAGATTATAATAAACCCTAGCACAAAAACATCGAGGAGGTGACCATGCATCACTATAAACAAAGGGTGAAAATGACTCAAGTGATCCTACACCTTTTGATGATGAGGACTTGTTTGATTAGTCTTCTCAAAATTTTCCAAAAAAAAAATACGAAAAAAATAAAAAATCCAAAATCATTTTCATAATTTACATGTTCTATTAGCTCCTATTGAGCATGGTCATTGATGCCAAGAAAAGCATAAGGTACTAGTGCATTAATGACAAAAAAGTTATGGTTGATATATTAGAGAGTATATGGAATGTTTGTTGGTCAGTGAGGAAAATTAAGTGGTTTGGCATGATAATGAGTCGTATAATTCATTTACAGTGGTGGGAAGCTCATTTTTGAAGCTTAGTCCTTACATAAAGAGACCTAGTAGGAAGGCACAAGATTGGTAGCTTGTTGAGAATAGCAGTGTGAAATTGTGTGAATAAGATTAGAATTTTTTTTATCTTGGTATGATTTAATTTGAAAATTTTATGAGGTTTTGAAAATAGTATAATAGAATTTAGGGTGTTTTTAAGTATTATGTATGGCTTACATGTTTAGGCCTAGTATTAAAGAGACCCTAAGTAGATTGATAAGGCATCATGAAATTTTTTGGAGGTTTGTGAGCCTATGTAATAATGCTATGAGATCATATGACATGTTGATGAGGTATTGATATTTTTACAAGAGGATTTCAACATGTATTCAAGGTCTAAGCATGACTGGTAATTTTAGGTCTAGTGTGCAAAGAGACCTAGTGTGGCCTAATAAGGTATAAATTTGAGTTCCCAAGGTACCTAGAGATAAAATGAGATTTGATATAGGTGTAAGAGTTTGTTTAAAATGTGTTCACCAAGTCTAAGGTCATGAGTTGAAGGATAAATCAAGAAAAGGAGTTTGAAGGTCTCTTATGTATGCAGAATGAAAAGATGAGGACCTAAAAAGGAACTTATTTTTATTATTAGCACATGTGACTATTAAATGGGAAGTTGATATATTTGGGAGAGATGTAAAATGGTCCTATAAATTATTTCCAAGAGTTATGAGGTGGTTTAAGGGATAGAGCTATATGAACAAATGTTAAGAATGTAAATTAGTCTAAAACCTTCTCAAAACCCTTATAGTGACCCAATAAGGAAAATATTGTTATAAATGGCTAAAAATGGTTTTTATGACCTATTTTTATGATTATACCTTGTGTATGACTACCTCATGCATATCCAGGTGGTAATGGTTTGTCAATACAATAAGTAGAACCTATAAGAAAATGCTTATTTATGAAGAAGTTGATATATAAAACAAAAGTTGCATTAGACTAAGTATGAAAATGGATGAATGTATAATATTAATAATTTTTTTATATGAAATTATTTGGACAATATATAGCCCCTATGTCAACTCACTCATGTTGACCTATCGCTAAATTGAGCTTATAGTGAAGACATTGTTAAAAAACCCAGTGAAAGTGAGAATGCGTTTAGGATGAGTTGAAGTGGATTATGAATTGATCCAATTTATTGAGTTAATTTTTAAATAAATATACCTAATTTACATATTGTTCATATTATTTGAGTCTCATTAAAAATGATGAAAATAGTGTTCACAATATGTCCTCTTTGAGTGAGCTAAGACAATGAAAGAGTAAGGTTCAAAGTTTGATCTATATGTTCTATATTTACCATTAGACCTCTATACCTATGTGATTGGAGATTATTTTAGTATACTGAATGATAATATAAATTAATTATAATTTCATGTAAGTGATTATATATATCCTTTAAGTCATAATCACCATGATTGGTTCTTAAGATAGAATGGCAGATTTGGGTATGCATGATGAAGTAAAGAGTGTGAGACTTTGTGACAAAATTTGTATCCAATGAAAGGTTTTTTTTTTTTTTTTGTGAAATATTTTACCTACACAACATTTATGGAATTTTCATAATCTCTTTAATTATTTTAGTTATGTAAACCAAAATGGCTTATTAGGCTGTGTGAGAGCTGTGAAGTATAATTTTGGAAAATTGATTTATAAGACCAATGGTTGACACTAAAAAATATGATATATCTATTATAGGATGATCTAGAGGACAAATATTAAATATTTTTTTGAAATATAAGCTATGAAATTTCTCTTATATGAGTTAAGGATAACATGTTTCAAGACTATGTTTTAAAGGTCTTTGATAGTTTTCTATGTGTTAGTGAGAGAGATGTTTATGAGTTATTTTTCCTAATATTTAAGTGTAAAAATAATTTTATGATGTTATATATATGATATAAGATACTATTCATGAGTTTTTAGTGTTTTAAATTTCATATGTAGATGTTGGTGATCAAAGGTTCTTGACTATGTTTTAGAGCTTTCTAGCAAAATAGAGTTAGCCTTTTGCAGAAGTGTTTAAAAGTATTTGTAACTTGAGTGATTGTGTCTAATGGATTTAATGATGAATTTTAGGTCATAAATTTTCTATCCATATGTTTTTTGTGCCTTGAAAGTGTTTCTACAGGGTGTTTGAGTTGTATCTTTGTAGATAGTGTTTTTGGGGTAATCAGGCTTAATGGAGATTTCATGAGGTAAGTGAATGAAGTGTAAATTATTGAGCATGAAGGAGGTAATTTAGCTTTAAAATTAATTTCTTAATTTTTTTTCATACTTTGGTTATGTCCATCTAGCCCATAGGGATTCAAGGTGTAACTTGTATCTTGAGATAGACCTAATGTATTAGGTCTCTAATAAGCTTAAGAGATGATTGAGGTCTAAATGAGTTTGTTCAACATATATAGTGAGTTTTTAAACTATTAGATGTTTTTTTACCCATTAAAATGGTAAGAAAAGTGTGGAAATATGTTTTTTTACTAAGGTGGGTAAGAGAAAGTGATTGGTATTAATACAAGACATAATAGGCCTATTCAGCAAAAAAAATAAGAAGAGAATATAAGCAAGGAAAAGAGCTATTTAAGTAGTAGAATTAGGTCATGTATACCATAAAAAGGAATTATAGTATCATTCATGAAAATTTATTAGAGGTTATACATGTATGTGATAAGGTCATTTGACCTAATGAGCCTAGTAAGAGGCATATTAAACAAGTGAGTCTAAATGGTTTTTTAGATGAGGTAGAAGTTTAAGGAGATATGAATGAGTTCAGTGTCTACTGAGAGCCCATCATAGAATCATAAGATATGTGTTCCTAATTTATGATAGAGGATAGAGAAGAAATATATTTTAAGAAGAGGTCATCATCTATTGGTTGAGTAACAAAGTGTCTTAAGGTGATCATGCTTGTCTTGGCTCAATTGGTTCTTAGTCGAGAGGGAGTGGGAGCTACACTATAAGTTGGAGACTAAAGAATTATCATTTAAGTGTATGTATTGGTTCCAAATAACTTAGTAGGTTAAAACCTCATTGAAATTTTTATCTTGTTAAAGACTAATTGAGTGGGTGCTTGACTAGGTAGGGGTTGGAGCTCCTTATGGGGTTGGTGCCTCACTAAATGTTTGATTCATTGATATAGGATAGTAGTCCAAGTGGTGTTTTAGTGGGTTTTATTCCCCATGAATTTTTACCACATATATATTGTGTTTATGTGTTATATTATTTCCTCATGATCATATGAATGGTTGATTATGCATCAATATATCTGTTAATTAGTTTAAATGATTGATTAATGTTAAATTAAATAAAGAATTATTTTAAGACATTGATTCATTGTCCCACCCCTCTCAGTAGTTGTGGTTAAAAAATTGGTATCATAAAAATTCATTTGATGAATTTTTTATGTCTTAAAGGTGATCTTAGTAGAATAAAATGGCTGGGCTTGTGAAGGTGAGTTGCAAGATAATTGTGTTTATCAACTTGTGGAAGAAGAAGGCTTGGTGAAGTTTTGGTGTGTCATTTGATCATTTAGAGAGAGAAACATGCATCTTATAGCCTAATAAGGACTATACCATCACACATGTATGAATGTACTAAGAAGTTTGTGCATTTATTTTAGGTACTCAAAAAGCCATCCTTGGTCAAATAAAAATAATGGAGATGATGTACTTAGTGCCCTAAAGGTGCCCTACAATTTGTATGTCATGACAAATTGTCCTATTCAAGATATAAGCTTGAAAATATCATCTATAAATTTGAGAAGTGGGAAAGGGCACCAAGTTTAGGCTATAATAAATAGTTGTTGAAGTTCAAAAATATGAGTGTTAGAATTCAAATGATTGTGTATGAAATGAGGACTTGAGAGCAAAGAAATGCTTTTAGAAGGTAGGATATTGGTCAAATCAGGTTGGAGTAAAAAAAAATTTGAACTAAAATATATGAAGATCATCTTTTAGGTTGTAATTTGTCTCTAAATTCCATACAAGTGAATTTATTATTGTTTAAATTTGAGTATTCTTTGAGAATGGTAAACATAAGTATCTTGGTGAGTTATGTAGTGTTTTTTGTCACTCAAGGAGGTTGTTCAAAGTACTTGGTAATATTATTAGCATCTTGTTGCTAATATAGAACCATTATATATGATCTAATTTATCTTAGATATGAATATCAAGATCAAATTTTGAAAACAAAGGTATGAGGTTTTTAGGACAACAAATCCTAAGAAGGATTGTTTATGACGTAGATGGACTTGTGATAGGTTGTAAATCCCAGTGAGTATAATTTATTTTATTTGAATGGTAATACTTAGTAGTTATCATGTTTTTAAGGTATGTAATGCTTGTCTAAGCATAATAATAGGTCTAGAAGTCTGAGATAAAATAAGATAACAGGGTATTGACAAAGTTCTTTACAATTTGACAATCTACCTATTATGCTTTAACTTGACAAGTTGATGAGCCTAGGAGGTTACATATGATATAAGAGAGTATTTATTACATATTTATTATATTATGAAAAATGATATCAATATGAAAAAGGCTAATAGATGTCTAAATATTTTCATTGAATAAAGAAGATTATATATAGGATATAGTGAAAAAGGGAAACTAGTGAAGGTGATCTCAGAGTTGTTTAGTGAATCTAAATATAAAGTGGAATGTCCCATGTGCATAATCTCAAGTTCATAATGAGAAAGACAACATGTTACTTTTTCTAGGAAGAAGATCATATTAGTCCTTCATAGTGATTTGTTGACTTAGTAGGCAGAATGAACAAAGAAGGTGTTATGAGTTTATCCAAGCCATGATAGCTTGATAACCATAAAGAAGATTTAATGATGCATAAATAACCTTTTGATATTACCATATGGACATAGTGTATAATATTTGTGGTACATCAAAAATATGCAAAATTATAATAGAGATGTGTTATAGAATATACGTTTTCGTAGACCTAGTGAGTAGAATATGGAAAGGATGTTGTGATGAGATGACTTGACTAAAGTGTTGACTTGTGGAAGTTTTAGAGAGCTAAGATAAGGCTTGAATAATATTATATATATGTAATATACCTAATGAAGATTATGCTCAGATGGATAAATCATATTATTACTATAGTAATAATGCTCGTAAAAGTTATATGTAGACCTGGTTGGTTGAGGTGATCTATTGAAGGTACCATGAGCTAAGTCAAGACCTAATGGATTGAGGAGTATCTTTGAGACCTGTGGAACATGAATAATGATGTATATTATTTTAAGAGTCTTTTGATCAAGAAAAATCCATTTATTTTAAAATGGTAGTTTTATTTCTTTAAAACCATGTCTATGGTTAAGCAGTCTTAATGAGGAATAGGCCTATATGAAATATTAATGATTTTCATGGTTCCATAAGGATTTTTTAAGATTCATGGTACATGTAAATGTGTGTGATGAGATGAGGCTCATTTTGGAATTAAATTAAAGAGAAATAGGTCTCCATAAGGCTTATTACTTAGTGAATAAGGGCAAGAGGTTGATTCAAAATCTCATATCAATCAAAGAGAAGGACAAGAAATTATAGGTGAGCATGGTGATAGGGGGAGCCTATTTGATTTTCTTTAGGTATGCATGGTATGGTTTTTATAAAACCAGGTCTAAGGATTAATTAGAAAACTTGTAGAATACCCTTTGTCATTAATGTCAAATGGGGAGAAAGAATTGATTGGGAGAAATACCAACTTGGAGAGATGTGAGTGATATATTATGTTAGATTGTTTACCATCAATAATAAATGGGGAGATTATTGATCATGGTCATTGATGTCAAGAAGATCATGAGCTACTAGTGTATTAATGATAAAGAAGTTATGGTTGATAACTTGGAGAGTATATGGAATTTGTTTAGGTAAATGAGGATAATGAAGTGGTTTGGCATGGGAATGAGTTTTAGAATGCATATATAGTGGTATGAAGGTTAGTTTTGAGGCTTAGTCCTTACATAGAGAGACCTAGTAAGAAGGCACAAGCTTGGTAGCTTGTTGAGAAGAGTAGTGTGAGACTTGTGTGAATAAGTTTGGAAGCATGTGATATTTTTATAATGTCATTTCACATTTTTATGAGGTTATAAAAATAGCACAATATAATTCAATGTGTTTTCAAGGACTATGTATGGATTACATGTTTAGGCTTAGTATGCAAAGAGACCTGTAGTAGATTGATAAAGCATCATGATTAAGTTTGGAGGATTTTGAGCCTATGTAATCATGGTATGAGATAATATTACATGTTTATAAGGTATTTATAATTTTATAAGAGTATTTCAAGGTGTATTCAAGGTCTAAGCATGACTGGTAGTTCTAGGTCTAGTATGCAAAGAGACCTAGTGTGGCTTAATAATGTGTTAAGTTGAGTTCCAAAGGTGCCTAGAGATCATGTCATATTTTATAGAGGTGTAATATATTTTAAAGGTTTTTAATAAATCATAACATCTTAATTTGAAGGAGAAAACAATAAAATGAGTTTAAAGGTCTCCTATGTATGCAAAATGAAGAGAGGAGGACCTGATAAGGAACTTATTTTAATTTTTGGCACATGTGACTATTGCATGGGAAGCTGAGATATTGGGGAGATATGTAAAATGGTCCCATAAATTATTTACAATCATTAACAAGTGTTTTTAAGGACATATTTGTATGAAAAAACATTAATAATGTAAATTGGTCTAAAACACTCTCAAAACCCTTATAGTAACCTGATAAGGAAAATATTATTGTAAATAGATTATAAAGGTTTTTTTGAAATATTTTTATGATTTTAAATTGTATATTACTCCATAATTAATCTATATGTGGTAGTGGTTTTTCAAGACAGTAAGTAGAACCTATAAGAAAATGATTGTTTCTAAAGAAGTCAATATAGAAAACAAAAGTTGTATTAAACCAAGTATGAAATGGATGAATGGATAATATTAAGAATTTTTTTAATTTAATATGGTGTTATTTTTATAATTTATAACTTATATTTCAACTATTTTTGTCACTCATGTTGACCTATCACTAAACTGGGCTAATAGTGAAGACAATGAGAAAAAATAGTCAAAGTGAGAATGTGTTTAGGGACAAGTTACAATGGATTAGGAATTGATAAAATTGATTTATTTTATTTTTAAACACATATAAATAATTTAAATATTTATTTTATGTTTTTAATCTCATTTTAAATTATGAAAATAGTGTTCACAAGATGTCCTGTCTGAGTGAGTTAAGACACAGAAGGAGTAAGGTTCAGAGTTTGATATATATGTTCTATATTTTCCATTATAAATATTAAAATGTGTGATTTTATATGATATTAGGAGACTAAAGGATAATTTAAATTAATTATAAGTTCATGAAATTGATTCTATAGGTGCTCTAAGTCATATTCACCATGGTTAGTTCTTAAGATAGAATCATAGATCTAGGTATGCATGATGAAGTAAAGAGTGTGAGACTCCATGAAAAAATTTATTTTATACAATGAATTTTTTTTTATTAGGACCTATTTTATATAAAAATTATTTATGGAAGGATGATAATCCCCTTAATGGGTTGAGTTATGGAAGCCAAGATGGATTAATAGGTTGTGTGAGAGCTGTGAAGTGTAAGCTTGATAAATTGGTCTGTAAGACAAATGGTTGACACTATAACATATGATATATAAATTATATGATTATATATATGCCACATATTATCTATTTATTTTAAATAAAATTCATGAAAGTTCTCTTACATGAGCTAAAGATAACATGCTTCAAGACTATGTTTTCAGGGTCTTTGACAATTTTTTGTGTGTTAGTGAGAAAGATTTTTCTGAGTTAGTTTTCTTAAAATGGAAGTGAAAAAATAATATTTTTATGTTATATATATGATATTTTATGTAATTAATTAATTTTTAGTGTTTAAAATTGCATATGTAGATGTTGGTGTTTAAAGGTTTTTTACTATGTTTTGGAGCTTTTTGGTAGAACAAAGTGAACATTTTACAGAAGTGTTTCTGAGTGTTTAGAGCTTGAGTGATGGTTTATAATTGATTTAATTATTAAAATGAGGTATAAATTTTATATTCATATGTTTATTATTCCTTTAAATTTTTTCTATAGGGTGTTTGAGTTGTATCTTTACAAACAATGTTTTTGGGGGTAATAAGGCCTAATAGGTCTTTAAGGCCTAATGGAGCTCTCATGAGGTAAGTGAATGAAGTGTGAAATATTGATAATTTAGGATGTATTTTTAGGTTTAAAATTAATTTTTAAAATCACATTAATAATTTTTTGAGGACCATTTTTTCCATAGTGATTCAAGGTGTAACATGTTGCTTGAGATAGACCTAATGCATTAGGTCTCTAGTAAGCTTAAGAGATGATTGAGGTATAAATGAGTTTGGAAAACATATATAGTGAGTGTTTAAATTATTAAACATATTTTTTGACCCATTCCAATTTTAATAAAAAAAATTTAAATATTTTTATCTGACCAAGGTGGTAAGATCAAGTGATTGGTATAAATATAAGGCATAATAGGCCTATTTGGGTAAGAAAAGAAGAAGAGAATATAAGAGAGGAAAGGAGATATTTTAGGATCAGAAATAGTTAATTAATACCATAAAATTGAATTATAATATTATTAATTAACATAAATTATAGTTTATTCATTTATATGACAAGGTCATTTGACCTAATGAGCCTAGTACGAGGCATATTGAGCGAGTGAAAATGATGTTTGGAAGAGGTAGAAGGTTGAGGAGAGCTGAATGAGTTAAATTTATATTAAGATACCATAATATATTAATAATATATTTATTAATAATGTATTATATAGGATAGAGAAGACATAGAGCTGAAGAAGAGGTCACCATTTATTGGTTGAGTAATAAGGTGTCTTGAGGTGATCAAGCTTGTCTTGGCTGAGTTGGTGCTTAGTAAAGACAGAGTAGGATCTGCCCTATAGGTTGGATGTTATACAAGTTTTATTGAAGTTTTTGGGTTGGTTACAAGTCACTTAGGTTTTTGGATACTCCTTATAAGTTGGATCTTGCTAAAGACTAGTTGAGTGGGTTCTTGACTAGGTAAGGGTTGGATATCCTTGTGGGGTTAATACATCACTAAATGTTTGATTAATTGCTTATATGATAGTATTACAAGTGTTTTTTTAGTGGGTTTTATTCCCCATTTAGGTTTCCCACATATCTATTATGTTCATGTGTTATGTTTTTGCTTCATGCTCATATAAATGGTTGATTTTCCATTACTATATCTCCTAATTAGTTTGAATGTTTTGAAAGAAAGGATTGTTTTAAGACACTAATTAACCCTCCCCACTCTTAGTATTTTTTATTACAACATCTCCTTGACATATATGTTTTTATTTACATGTTAGTGGATAACATGTCATTTATTTCTATTTAAACATGAGTTTCATGCATATTTTGAGTGTGATATAGGCATATACATAGATACATGATGTATGTAGTCTTGGATGTTGGGAATTCCCTCTACTCATGTTATGTAGACATTGGGATAATTCAATTATTTAATCATGATATACAGAAGTTATATCATTTTTCATTATCATGTTTGAGCTTATATACTTACACATGCATTTATCCATGCTTATATCTTTCACAGTGTACTTGATATGTTATGTACTTAACATTTTTTGCTAACACATATATATGGGTACTATAATGACATGTTTATATTGGTTTATTATGTTATATTCTTTTCCTTTATGCACTTTATTGAATGTTTTGTCTTGATTTTGGATCATTTAAATATGATCCATTTGTTGTGGTCCTCATTCCTTTATTTTCCTCTTGGACATTGAATATTTCATTTCCTATTATATTTTGAATATTCCATGCTTACTTTTGTGGACATTTTATTAAGTCATGTCCCTTTGATTGTGTGGCATTTAAACATACTCTTTTTTTGAGGTTTCCTTGGACCATTTTATTTTCATTTACTTGTGAGTGTCATTATGTGTGTGTTTGATTGCTTGTTGATATAGTGTTATTACTATATAAATGTTTCCATGATCTACATCATGTATCTTAGGACTTAATGTGATCAAAATTTTCATGCTTCAATGATATATCTACCTAGACATGCTTCTCCTATATGCTACAAGATACATTAATAGTTTACATGGTTATTTTATCCTTTTGAGGTAAGGTAACTAATACTTACCCCAACCTCAAAGGGGTAAGTGAATATTATTGGGGGCATGTCATAGATACATGGCTTCCACATTTTTTCATAATTCATAGATTCATATATATAGAGGGGGCATGTTTTGGAAACATTTTCTCCACACTCATATCAATTCCTAATTTTAGATATACAGTGGGGGCATGTTTTTTTAAAATGTTCCCCACACTTACACTAGTTTTAATTTTTAAATTATAATGGGGTAATGTGATGGAAACATATTCTCCACACAAAATTTTCAAATTGACCAAAATTAATAGTTATATGATTTAGATACATAGTTATGGAAAACTTATATACATTGGTATCATTTTTCTACCCAAGTTTTATCATGAGACATACATAAGGTGCATATGATATGAAAATGGAACTTAAATTATAAAATCAAATCAAATTTTATATTTCAAACACTTTTACAGACTTTAGTTCACTAGGTTAGACTATTACATATTGTATTAAGCTAATATATTGTAGTAGATGGTTCAATTTTTATATGGTTGACATGATTAAATTAATTAGTGTTTATATGTTTATAGGATGGAATTGATTACATCATTCAACCTCACTAGACTTATAGTGTGAGTTGGCTTGGTTCACTCATGCCCACTAGGTTATAAGTATGTTTGGGTTACACAATTGAGCTAATCTCAACTATGAGGTGGCCACTCACCTTTTTCCTAAGGTTGGAGGCATGTGTACTCTAATATTTCTATATTTACAAACTTTCAATATTTATATTTTTCATAATACCATATCTAATGGTTCATAATGATATACCTTTTCAAATTAAATTACCAAAAAGTAAGGTGATTACATCGATACATAGGTGTACTCATAAACCTTTCTCTCTTTCAATTTTAGTCATTTCAATGATTTTTTTTAGATTATATTCAATAATTATATATTTAAACATAATCTTGGTTTCAAGTTAGTCACCAACAAATCACTCAAGTTGGACTCATGTAAAGTCAAGGTGTGTTGTGCACACCAAAGTATGCATTTATTTTTATTTAAAATATAGATTTCATTACTATATTAAATGGTGGAAAATGTAGAATCTATTTATGAGTTATATAACAAATAAATCTTGTACATTTGTAAAATACATGGTGTACATTTAACTTCTAGACCTTTCCCACTGTTAAAAGGCTCACATACACTATCTCTCTATGACAAATTTTTTATCTCTTAGTCTGACCAATGTTATATAATTACTCATACCTTACATCATGATAATAATGCTATAAACATGCTTATATTTTTTCTAAATGAGTTTTGGACCTATTCATGTTTTCCAGTTGCCTTGACACTTGTATCCAGGTTAGATGCTTACATGGATACAACTGTCCTACCCTAAAGTAAGTGTTCGATGCCCTAAAATTCATCTTTTTTTCAAATTTAATGTATGCCTATCACCATCCTAAGTTATTTAATATGATATATTTATAAAATGGATTGATATACATATAATATCAACCCTCATTCATTCCTCAACTAGCACAAACCTAGAAACTCACCAAAAAAATACTAAAAGCATTTAATCAAACATTCAAGTGAGAAAAACTTCCCTATTTTCTCCTATTTCCATATTATTCATAGAGATAACACATATATAAGTTTAAAGTATTTAAGTAGCATCCAATGAGACATATTTTATAAGTTAAAATATATGTCACTCTATGTACTTGTTTATCACACATTGCATATGTATGCACACACAAGCCCACATGTAAGGGAAAAATACCTAAGTCCAAGACCCTCTTCAGAGTAGTGGATATGTAGGTATCACCCACTAAAATAGAGTATTTTTGGTTATATTGACACTATGATCCCAATAAACCCATTTTTCCCATAGGTATTATGAAGATGAAGAACTAGGGTTTTTACTATTTGACAAGGTTTGGCATCCCATGATCCATATCTAAATTATCTAGATTTGAGTACATTAGAGTGGAGGTGACATAGCACATAGAATATCTTAGGTGGTCACATATATATCCATAATATATTCCACACTGGACACCTATATCTATGTTGTAAATAAGTATTGATGTGATTATCTAAGGTTGACACAAGTATCCAAGGCCATAAAGTTATAATTTATAGAATTAGATGACTGATCTAAAATATAGATATAGTTTATTTCTAACCTATTTTATATGATATTTAGATGCACATAATAATATATATATATAAGTATATCATTTTCATTATCATTTCAATATTTATCATATTTTTAATTTCTATTTTTAGCATAGTATATGAATTTAGAATATTGTTTATTTGAGTTTAGAAATTGATTAGCCTGCTATAGAGATAGTTTATTAACCTTGTTCCCTAGGTTATCTCTATCTAATTTTACCCTAGATTCCATAATAAATATATTAGAGTTAAAAATTAACACATGTATTATATTATAGATCATTATCATGACCATGGTAATTATGTTTCGTAGAAGATTAATTCTCAGATTCTAAATTCAGACTAGTTAATTCATAATGGCATAATGTTCCTTTATTCATGAAATGTCATCCTTCATATACTATATACAAGACCTATATATTGTAAATATATTATGGGATTTATTGGTTAGTATTTTTATTTTCAATTTTTCATATATTCAAAAAAATACAAAAAAATAATATTTTATAAAATTCTAAAAACTAGGACATATGCATGCTATGTTTAGTTTTGTACATTAGTTGATTTGTGCTATATATATAAATGACAACACATATGTTATAAATTCACTCACGTATACTTCTAAATAATATTTGAATTTGTATATATATATATATACACACACAAATTCAAATATTATTCAGAAGTATACATGAGTGAATTTATAACATATGTGTTGTCATTTCTATATGTAGTTGAAGGAGGTGACACTGTTTAAGGCTTAAAATTTTTACAAAGACAAAACCACTCTATTAAGACATTAATACCATGCACTCTTGGCATATTATATTAGACTTTTTATATTGAACATAAGCTCTAATTTATAGATTCAAACATGTGACATGCCTTATACAACTTACATAACAAAAAGTTGACTAGGGGCATATTTTTTTATAGGTTCTATTGTTTTATGACTATCCCTATTATTCATACTTCAGTAAATTACATTGTGTGATTTATTATATAATTTACTTTCACATTGATATACTAGTGGATACCATAGTTTTTTTAATATATTAATGTTACAAATTGATAATGTCAATAAACTTCACTTCTTCCTGCATGTTTTTCATGTTTGCTTTCTTACTTCATATCTTGTGTGTATTCATCTTGATTAGATTGTGGACATTTGAAAATTTATTTTATTGTGTCTCTAAGCCTTAATTTCATGTTTATATTCATGTGATTGAAATTTTAATATGTCTTTTGTATGTATCCCCTTTTCCTTATATTTTGTGATCTATGTGATTTTGTGAGTACTCTTTATGTTTGTGCATCATGAAAATGACACTTGTTTGCTTGGTTTGATTAGTTTTTGATGGAATGATAGATATCATACATCTTCCTAGTTTTGAATTCCATCATGGATATCATGAATCCTCTCTGATTTATTCTATTCATTTTACATATTCATTTTATAATCATTCATTACTTATCTATATGTCTAATTTCTAAAATTTACCTTGATAATGTCACTATCCATGTTTGTTTCCACACACATATTATGTCACTATATTTATCATATTATATATGATGATGCCATGTTATTAATTTTAAAATTATTATTAATATTTACATATTTTCATAACATCTCTCACATAAATTAATATATTATGTATCCTTCATAACTAACCTCAAAATAGGGGCATACATAGTGGCTTGTCTTAGAGACTAAGTTGTAAAAATATTAAAATACATAGAAATAAATAGGTTTTACACAATTTATATGATCCATACCCAAAAATTATGTATAAAGTATATTTAGACAACATCACTTGACTCGGTTTTTTTGGTTCTTGGATGGCGAGCAAAGGGCGAAGGAGCGACAGCATGGAGGATGCCCCCAAGGAGGAATGGCCTCGACCTAGGGGGAATGCATAGGAGAAGGAATCAATTTTTGTAAGTGATAGCTCTAAGCTTAATAAAATCAATGGCTACCTACCACAGAGCTAGGAGTGTCCTGTCTTGGTTATTTCTCCTGAGGCTGTAAAAGATGAGGTGGATTATTTGGCCTCCCATGCATTGATTTGCAAATTCTTGGGCATCAGAATTTATCTATCGGTGTTGGAGGCTTGGATTCATCGCTCATGGTAGATTGAAGGCGACTTTAATATTATTTTGGCTGGAAACAACTATTTCATGGTGAATTTTACCTTAGTTTCAGACCAAAATTGAATTTTTGAGGGAGGACCTTACTTCTTTGATCGTAATGGCCTTTTTCTCAAACCCTGGCATGTAGGGTTCAATTTTGCTAAAGATCTTCTGGCTTGCATTCTAATCTGGGTTCACTTGCTGAGATTACCATTAGAATTCTGGAGGGAGGACATTCTATGCCAAATAGCTGCCATGCTTGGAACACCAATGGCTATTGTGCACCAAACGCTGGAAAAAAGGTTATTTCTTATGCCCAAATTTGTGTTGATATTAATTTGAATAACCCTTTGCCAGATTTAGTATAAATTTGCCTAGGTACTTCTTTTTGGATCCAGGAATTAGACTATGAATCTATCCCATTCTGCTGCTAGATTTGCCATGTCTATGGGCATTTGCATCATCAATGCCCCCTTGTGATCAGAGGCAATGGATCACCTGAGGAGACTTTGGGGTTGCATGAAACCAATTGAGGCAAAGGGAATGGCCAGCCATGCTATAATGGATCGACTCAGAACCCTCTTGACATTACTACTAAAGGGAAAAATCAGATAATCTCCTCAAAGATAGACCAAGGTATAATAGGGCTCAGAGGTCTAGACATGGATGGCTTTACCACAGTCCAACGCTGCACGAAGGGCCATGGCCAAAAACATCTAAATTTTGAAAGGCAAGTAGATTTGGGCTTCAATCGATTTGAGCCCCTAGATAACATGGCCATAGAAGATGGCATTCCTAAAGATTTTTAGGGGGAGGCTTTTGAGGTAGTTCTGTGACCCTCAAATTGCAATGAACCATAGGACATGATGCTCTAGCCACTCTCGGGGACTTCTCTTGAACAACAAGAAGGGACCCTCACAGTCTTGCCCATTTCATGTGATAATGATGTTAAATGGGCTAATTTAGTAAAGGATGTGGAAGCCACCAGAAAAGAAAAAGGTTCTTTGCTAGCTCTTGGCCTTATGTAAAAAACTTTCAAGAAATCCTTGGTCACAACTTCTTCAAGGGCAGGCCGCAGGAAGGATCAGGACAAGCTCAAACTTACAGGAGATTTATTGGTAGAATCAGGGGTTGTTAGGACCCTAGATGAGCATTTTTCCCATTCTACCCAATGATTGTCCTATCATGGAATGTAAGGGGACTAAATAGAATCCATAGACAAAAATCTATTCATAAATTGGTGAAGGATCATTTGCCTGATATTCTCAATATTTAGGAGACTAAATTTTATGTGGATTCATGGTTTTCTTGTGTCCAAAATATATGGTTCTCTAGTCAAAGCTAGTGTGTGGGAGCCTTAGGGAGCTCTGGAGGGTTAGCCATATGCTGGGAACCTAGGAAAATAAAGCCACAACATTGGTTGGCTGGCAGTTTGGCCCTCTCAATGGTTGCCCTCTCCATGGTAACAGGAGAAGTTATGTTAGTTACCATTGTTTATGCCCCAGTCGACCTCCAAGGATAGCTCAAGCTATGGGAACACATCCAGTATGTCAGGAGCTGTCATCCATTCTTGCCATGGATCTTAATGGGAGACTTCAACGTAGTCCTTAGCTTGGAAGAGAAGAGAGGAGGATTGGCATGCTTGGGGCCTTCCACGAAAATCCTTAGGCAGAATATAGACCTGTTACACTTATCAGACATCAAGCTGATTAACGAAATCTTCACTTGGAATAACAGAAGAATAGGGAATGCTAGAATTTTAGAGCACCTCGATAGATTCCTAGTTTCTTACTTTTGGCTATCTAGATCTGTATCCCTGACTTCAGAAATTCTTAACTGGAGAGGCTCTGACCACTAGCCAATCAAGCTTTCCATCAATCTTATTGCTGGACCTAAGAAGCCTCCATTCGAATTCCAACTCATGTGGCTTCGAGAGGATTCTCTCCATGAGTTGATGAATCAGTGGTGGAGATAGGGAAGGCCCAACTATGGTACGGGTATGTTCACCTTTGCCAAAAAACTTTAATATGTCAAGAGAAAACTGAAATATTGGAACATAAATTGCTTTGGTAATCTTCACATTATGAGAAGAAAGGCACAAGACCAACTTGATGTGGTGACCAAACAAATTAGAGACGGGGGATTGTCTAAAGAGCTCTGTATGGCTGAATCTTAAGCAGCCAAGGAATTAGCTAAGTGGGAACTTCATAAGAAGAGATCTTCTGGAAGTAGAAGGCTCGAATAGACTAGCTCCAAGAAGGGGACAAAAACATTGCTTTCTTCCATAAGTTGGTCCAGGTGAGGCGCAACAGGAACTTAATTTCTTCCTTGGATGGTCCAGACGGATCTCAACTAACTTCATCTCAAGCTCTTGCTAGAGAAGCTATTTGGTATTACTCTGCGCTTTTTTCAGAAGAACTACTGCCCCCTGGGATGGCAAAAAATGCAGTGCTTTCATGCATCCCCCAAGTGGTCACCTTGAGAATGAATGATTCTCTAATGTGGCCTATTGATATGGCTGAAGTGGAGGGAGTGGTCTTCAGCATGAATAGAGGTAAAGCTTTAGGACTTGATGGTTTCCCTATTGAATTCTTTGAGGACTTCTAGGACATTATCAACCAGGATCTTTTGAATGTGGTGTAGGAATATTTCTCCAACAAATAAATGCTCAGGGCTTTAAATGCAACCTTCTTGGTCCTGATTTTGAAAAAAGACCAGGTAAATTAGCTGGATTTTTTTAGGCCCATTGCCCTTTACAATGTGGTCTATAAAATCATTACCAAGCTCATTGTGGAATGACTAAGAGTCTACCTCCCCATGGTTATTGCTGAGGAACAAGGAGGTTTCGTGGCTGGCAAGCAAATCCTAGATTAGGTTTCCATTGCGTTCAGAAGCTATTCATTCTATGAGCACCTCTCAAGAATGTGCTATGTTTATCAAGCTTGATTTAGCTAAGGCTTATGATAGAGCCAGTTGGAGCTTCCTGCAAAAAGTCTTATTGGTATTTGGTTTTAATTAAGCCTGGATTTGATGAGTGTTAAGCTGTGTTACCATGCCCTCCTACTCAGTCCTCATCAATGGAGAACCCACTGAGCTTTTTGGAGCTTCTAGAGGCCTTCGCCAAGGAGATCCACTATCTCCTTACTTATTTGTTATTTTGGCAGAAGGGCTGGGGTGGCTTATCAAGTTTTGGGTGTCTCAGAATATTGTCCATGGGTGGCAATGGAGCAATGGAACTACTACGTCCCACCTCCAGTTTGTAGATGATACCATTCTAGCAGGAAGAGCATGGATTCGAGAAGCAGAGGTTTTTTGAGGCACCCTAGACTTTTATCTGGAGGTGTTCGGACAAAAAATTAATGACCACAAATCCTCCATTTTCTTTTTTAACACCCTCATGCCTATACAATAGAGGATTTCCACCATTCTAAGATTTCAGATCCAATCTCTCCCTTTGACCTATTTGGGGATTCCTATTGTGGTGGGAAGGCAGCCAAGATTATTTTGGTAGAATGTTCTTGACAAACTTAGATAAAAAGTCAATCATTAGACTCATAGATGGCTCTCTACAGTGGGAAGGGTCACTCTTCTGCAATCGGTGATCCAGGCTCTTCCTATCTATTGTTGTATGATTCAGGTTGCCCCTATGTACTTTCTCAAGAAATTTGATGCCCTCTCACATCAATTCCTTTGGATAAAAAACTTGCAGAACACCAAATGGAGCCTTATTAACTGGGATATTGTTTGTCGGCCAAAGAAGGATGGAGGCCTTGGCTTGCGCTGTGCTATCCTTGCTAGCCAAGCTCTTACTACCAAACTATATTAGCGCTAGTGCTCTAATCAATCACATCTCTGGGCCCGCATATTGACTTGTAAATATTTCCCAGGTGTGGAACCTTCAGATGTTCCGAGGCTACCTCTTGAAGGTGGGGGATCCATGGTGTGGCACACCCTCAAAGTGGGAGCTCAACTAGTGAAATGTAGCTTATTCTAGATTTGTAACAAAGGCATGGAGGCTCTCTTCTAGAGTGACTCTTGGGATGGTCCCCCCTGCTCCTATCCTCCCATCCATATCTTCAATGTCTGAGTGAAGCCTTTCAGGGTACTGGTTGGTATACTATTGCACATTATAAGGAAGAGTTTCATTTGGGTAGAACCACTGGACTCAGGTGGAAACACTCCTCTAATTGGCCACTGGGGGGCACATTAGAGGAGCATATGGAGTTATCATAGATCCTTGCTATCAGAAGATGTAGCTCACTTCAAGGACATGACGTGTTAGCTTGGGGAGGAGATCCCACTGGTCACTACTTAGTGTCGACTGGTTATAAGGACCTGACAAAGCAGATATTTGGTGAGGCAAACTTCTTATGGGCCAAGAAAATATGGAACCAAATTACGTGGCCCAAATGTAATTTTTTCCTTTGGACTTTAACTTATAATAAGTTTCTTACTTGGGACAACCTCTATAAGTGTAGTTTCTAGGGGCCATCTAGATGTGTTTTATGTTGCAGCAGAGAGGAGATTGGGACACACCTCTTCTTCCATTGTCCTTTTGCCAAAAAAATTTGGCACCTCTGGTGGAGTGTGTGAGGATGCCCTTACTGGCACGCGTCTTTACTTCTTGAGTTTTGGAGTCGATTGGGCTATCCTCCCTCTAAAGCTTCATTGTTATAGAGTGCTTGGCTGGCAAGACCCTCGTTCATTTTGTGGAATATTTGGCTTGAAAGGAATAGGTGCATTTTTTGTGCTTCTCAACTAGAGCCTGGTGCCGTTTGGGTTAAGATCATCAACTTGTTGCAAGAAACTCTATGGGATAAAAGTAACAAGGGTGTGGACCTGAGCCCAACTGATGCTAGTATCTACTGGTGCATTTTTTCTATGCCTAATGCTGGCCCTTGCTTTGTGCCTCCCACATGCCCAGTGAGAAGAATTTGTTAGCAGGTGTGACCCGTGGACATAAAGGGATGTTGGACTCCCCCTGGTGATGGAACTATTAATGCAATAATGATGGTTCTTCACATGGTAACCCTGGAGATGCTGGCATCAGAGGAGTGGGGTGTGATAGTTTAGGTAATAGTTAGTTTATTTTTTTGGTCTATAAAGGCTAGTCCATCAATAACCTCATGGAAGCCTTGGTGATCCTGGAGGTGGTGAAACATTGTTTTTATCATGGCTGGGTTAGAATTATCTATGAGTCGAATTCATAAGTTGTTGTTAACCTATTAAATAGTCGAAAGTTAGATAATGTGGATTGGCAGCTGGCTAGGATTGTCCAATAGATTCTCTAGCTAAGCACAGCTTTCGAATCTATTATTTTTAAGCATATTCCCTGGGAATGGAATGGGGTTTCTGACCTTCTTGCTAAATGGGCCTCTGAACAGGGTCCCCATTGGAATATCTCTGACCAAAAGTTGTTGCCTTTGGATCTCTTTCAGAAACTAGATCAAATGATTGACCAAGAGAAAGCTTTGTAACTTTTGGTTGTTTCTTTCTGAATAAATTTTTTACCTCTTTTAGTTAAAAAAAACATCACTTGACTTGGACAAGTGTGCAGACCAACCATGTCTAAAATAGTGCATTGTTGTCCCAACAAGCATAAAATAATAACTTTTATAAATTATCAGAATCGTATTCAATACAATATAATTGGAAGTAAGTATACATAATTTTATTATATAAATGATTATATTATTATTCAAAATGGGGGCATCATGCACAACATGTGTTTTAGAGATTTTACAAAGATGTTTTGCTTCGAAAATCACATGATATTACGCAAGTTTAGAATCTATATACACCCAAATAGTAGATTGGGGGAATGTGTGTATCAAATGACCGCCTAATTTCTTAGATTTACACTAGTTCCATATATATAATGGAAATACTTGTAATTCTCTATGTTGTATACTCAAAACATATATTTTTCTATTTTTGCAATATTTTTATTCTAGTTTTGAACTATAAATGAATATTATTCTATTTTCAATGGTTGATTCACCTTTTACACTAGTTTTTCATCAAAATTATCTACTATAATTCATACAATGATTCCAAATTAATCTAATATTTTTTTATATGCAATGATGGATTCAAACACACCTTGAGGTCCTAATAACACTCTCATATTAGTGAGTATTGGGGCATACACAATCCAATACAAGCATTTCAATGAATCAAAATATCCAAGGGTCATACCCTCTACATTAACAAGTTTTTGACTATAAAACACAATAGTTCACATACCCAATCAACTATATTTATTCCTTGTTATTTTATATATAAGTTTTTTTTATCATTAATTTCATATTTTCATCTTAAGTAAGGATTGATTTAAACTTGTTTCATTTTAGATTTGTGTGAATCATAGTTTAGAATTTTGGTCAAAATTCAAGACAATTGTTTATAAGTAATTTTAGGTATGCACTTTTCCTTTTACTTTACTACTTTCACTTTATTTTATTACTATATATTTAAACCTAGATTAGATTATAAGTTGGAGTTATCTAGGGTTAAATGGGTAGAGATAGCCTAGGGCATAAGGATGATAAATTATCTCTAAAGTAGGCCAATTGGGTGATAAACTTAGATATAAATATATGTTAAATTCATTAAATTGATATAGGATAAAAAATAATAACTAAAACTATGATAGATATTAAAATTATAAAGAATTAATGTGCTTAACTTGTTTTGATGTTAATGCAGTACTAGATCTAGAACAGGTAGAAAGTAGACTAGAAAAATATTTTAGAATAGTTATCACATTTTAGATTGAATGCTTCTAAAGTTGTGGACATAATTATTAGCCTAGGATGGTTATGTATAGACTACTATCTAAAGTTGACATAGTTGTCTAGTATAGAATACATGTTAAAAAAGGATGAGATCACCTAGATGCTTCTAGGTTTGACTTCACCTTTGCTCTAGTGTATTTATATCTAGGTCATAGATGATCTCTCCTCATTAATTTTTAAAACCATACTTATTCATATTCATAGTGACCTTGTGGGAATGGGTTAGTGGGTACATAATTTTAAGCTAACCCCAAAGAGCCCTTTGTAAATGAGAATTTCCTACATAGCCAATATTTTGAAGAGGGTCATAGACTAATGTAGTTCTCCTCTATATGTTGGCATATGTGTGCATCATGTGATCTGTGAAAAATAAGTACAATAATAACCTAGGTTTCTATTGATGTTTAAAATTGTGCTTTATTTTAGACACCAACAATGGGAAGTTTCAAGATTTGAGACATGCGACTTGAAATAACCTCTAGATTTTTAAGAAGCTATTCTCTTATTTATATCAAGTGTTTGGGGAAAATGGATAGGAATTTAAATAGAAACGTAAATGCAAAGAAAGAAAATCTAACTATGGCGATGTGCCTGAATGCAATTTTGATCCTTAATCCTAAGCACAGTGAAACTATATGTAAGATTCAATTACATTAAAGAGCAGATGTGGCATGATCAATGTAATAGATAAAAACAATAGAAATAGAGGCTCACATCTTAGACTACTTTCATAATGATATAGGAAACATCAACAAAGGCACAAAACTCTATCTTCTCATTAATTCTTCAGTCATATAAAAGGCACAAAAACATGCACAGTTACATAAACTTTACAACTTAAGAAAATAGAATAAAGGCAAATGATATTCCTAATCACACTCTAGAAAGTCTAAAACTCTTTACAATAATTTTCTCAGAAAATTCTCTCTCTCTTTTTCTTTGATCCCTTTGTGGTGATCCCTACACTCCTCTTTATAGCCTCAGATCTCTCATTCCATCACCTTCTTTCTTGCACAACTGTCTATTCCACCTTTTTGTCATAGGGGACAAATAGATGGTGCTTTCAATGTTTTTAGGCCCCAAAAATCTACTTGATGAACTGCTCCATCTACTAGAAATAACTCCTACTAAGTTTCCCTCCAGATTGTCTACACATTCCCAAACTTATGGCCCAAATTGAACTCTAATTGAGATAGAAGTGTCTATACAGGACCCCCTGTTCTGTTGAAATGGAAGAGGACACTTAGTCAATTTCCTAAAAAATTGCTTATTTCTTAGGAGACACCAGAGAATGACACTTGGCACTTTCCACAACTTTATCAAAGACATGCAGCACTTTCTGCTTTCCCTATATTCTATATCCTGCTCAAGAATGTTTTGCCTTTGACACCTATCACAATCTGCTTCTTTGATACTTAATGACTTTAAGAAATAAGACTCACCACATTTCTTACTCGAGAAACCTTTAAAAGGGGCATGGAGACAGGTGCCAATCTCTACTTCTATTCAACAAAAGACATGAGGCAATCTCTGCTACTCTCTTGCTATGTTATGGAAGTATTTAGGATGCATGTTAGGCTCCTACGGATGGTGACACTTGGTAGCTTCTGTAGACTTTAAAAATAAAACCCAAGACCCACCATAGTCTTTATTTGGCAATGAAACTTGAAAAAGATCTTTTAGATGTCAACACGTGGCAGCTTCCGCTGCTTCTGGGAAGATACATGACATCTTCCACTACTTTTGAGAATGAAGTAGAAAGGGGCTCAGTTGATGACACTTAGAGGCCTCTGCTTGAATGTTTTGGTTGTGCCTTACTTGCCCTCCAAAAGGGCATTTTCCTTTGGTCTTTGGGATGCTCCTTTGAACTACCCATTGAATTGAAAATGGTTCAATGGTTTAACGGTTCAACACTACACACCGTTTACACATAACTCGAGGTATTGAACCAAAAATATTAAACCAAGGCATTGAACCACCTTATTGAACCACCTTATTTTGGATGATGACATGTGGTAGCTTCTGCTGCTTTTACAAAAGCAATCTAGATCCTTCCACGATTGCCACTTGGCACTTTTTGCTTAATCCTGATACTTAGCTTGTTGAAGACTTTCACTAAAAAATAAAAGAAACACGGGTGCCGATATGAAATGTGGATGCCAACACATGGTGCTTTCCACTGAGTTACTATTAAACACATGGCACATTATGACCAACTTGTAGGAAAATGAAAGGTGCCTCAGATGATACCACTTGGCAGCTTTCGCTTGATTTTGACACTTAGCCAAAAATGAAACAAATGAATCAAAAGGGAAAAAGAACATGTGCTCTATTTCTAAACTTTGCCATCAAAGACCAAGGTATGTGGGAACATAATTTGTAGTGCATGACTGAAAATCAGAATGCAACGTAGAGTAAAAATTTTACTCTAAATTTATTGGCAACCCTAAGGGCTTTTGAGCCTACTCAAAAAAGAAACCACACTCCTGCTAGATCAAAATTGCAAAATTTTATAGCTTCAACAATGTTTTTTCGTAGGTGGACCACTCATGGTTAGATAAACCTTGCTTGTTCTATAATTCATTGAAGGCTAAATCAAGGTTAATAATATCCTTGTGTGAAAATTTTTGCAAAATTTAAACTATAGCCTTCAATTTGAATTCGAGATGGGAAACAGGAACCAAAACAACTTCTACTTCTAAGATTGAAGAATCATCCCATAAGTTCTACAAAATTGTTTGATCATTCTATTTGGCTGACAGCAATGGTTCAATTTGATCAACCATTAGCACCGTGTTATCACCAAGAAATGGAGAAGGAAGACCTAATTGCACTAGATCTTCAATATGTTATTTCATTTCACTGATGCCTTCTTTCATGATTTTGAGGAGCTCTCTACAACTATTGGCTATAGAATTACAACTAAGAACATCATTGACTCTCTTTGCAGTGACCATTCTATCAGTGATTCCTATAATTTCCAATGTCACATCCATTACATCATAGAGCTTTTGTAGTAACATTTGAGAGTCTGTTAATCTATCAAAAACTATAGTCAGAGTGTTCTTCATTGAATCCCCCACTTTTTCACACAATTTCTATGTTTTTAAGAGGAAGGTGAGAGAAGGCCTAAGCTGAATAATCTCTAAGGAGATTCTTTTCCACATGGATTCATAGAGCTCCTTTACCAATTTTATCACTTCGACATTGCTTGGCCTATTAGCCATCTCCAGTGTTAGTTGTGTCACTTTCTATTGCTCTGCTTGGAATTAGGCTTGAATGGCCACAATATTATCTTGTTCGGTTAGCAACTTGTGTTGCCATTCTACTTTTTCCTACCTTAGGGTCCCCATCGTAGCCTTTATCTACATGATCTCTACCTTTAAAGAATCATTTTGGGTCTAGACTACCTAGAGAATCTGAAGAGAAACAGTCTCTTGCAACTATTTATTCAAATTTGCTATTTCATTGTCCTTTTGTCAATTTCTACGGTCAAACTATTATAGTTTGCCTTCTCTTTGGCCAAATCAGCCTCCATCTTCTGTAGCCTCTTTGATGTCTTTAAATAGTCTTTGGTGACTATAGAAGTGGATTCAGTTAATAGCTCAATTCTATCCTAGGGCCTAAAAAGGGACATGTTAATGGCCACTACATTCATTATGTAATCCTCAGGCTGCATCTGCTCAGCTGGCTTGATAACATTTGGTGACAAATGGGTCACCATAAATTGTTGCTGAATTGGGTCAAAATATGACCGTAGATGCATTGTATCCAGTGCTTTATTTTCCTTTGTCCTCTTTTTCTCTCTTTGGGCTTCCCTTGCCTTCTGTGCAGTATCTGCCTGGGTCAAGAAGATAGAAGGAGAGGCAATGTGCCCACCTATAAAAGGATGTCCCTATAACATACCGTATTGAATAGCTAATTGTTGGCTATGGGCAATCTGAGGGGAAAGTTTTTGGGAATAGAGGGGGAGAAAAGGGGTAATGTTAAAACCTGAGGTGGCACAAATGGGGCAAAGTGAGAAATGGGAATGGCAGAAGTGGCAGGGGATGTTATCTGGCTAGATGAGATCATCATGCCAACAGGAGAAGAAATAGACTGAGAAGGAGAAGGAGGAATGATACTTACTTGAGGATCAATTTTGGCACTCTTTAATTATCACTATTGGGTGTTTGTCTCCTCTTCCATAGCCAACTGAAACTACACCCTCTTTCATTTCTTGGGTGTCTCCTCTTCTGGATATGTTCTCTCTCCTTCCACATCTGCTACTACCATGGAGGATGCTTGTGGAGAACTAGGAACTTTAATGACTATGATGATGGGGAAGCTTTTGGTGGTGAATGAACCACACTCTTTTATTTCTCCAAGATGCTGAGAGGTTGGGGCCGAACTGACACAGTTGCTACAACTATAGTTTATTCTGAGGTTTGTGGCTCTTGGCTTGGCCTGGCTTCCTGCTCTATACTCTGTGTTGGAAAATTAGTTGTCTCTGGGCTAGATGTAGGGGAGAGATGGCACTCATCCCATATTTCTTCCCATCTCTCGTCTGTGTCCATGTTCTTAAAAGAATGGGTGGTTTGAGAAATTTCCTACCTATACTTTCAATAAGATTTTATCTTCTCCACATCCCAATCTTTATTCTTTAATGCCCTTCTCAAGCTAAAATTCATTCTGACTTTGGGATCATAATCCCTCTACTTAATGTAGAAAGTTTCCCATGGTCTATTTTACAGAAGGGGCAAATTCATCAATTCAACATAAAAATTAGGAGCATCTTCTATAGGGTTTCTCCTTGTCTCCCAAAAAGGGTAGCCCTCATGTGCAATCCTAGTTGCAACCCTATTATTTTTTATCTAAGAAGCTATGTAACCATTCAGGTCGCATACCCATTTGTCTTCAACTAACAAGAACCCTAGAAAGATTAGCTTTCAAAGTAGCAAAACTTCAGCGTCCCTGGTTTCTAAAACTATGTTGCTTGCCATCCATGAGAGATCATACATCTTCCTCTTCCATTTCCCAAAACCATAATCATTATCTACCACTGACAGCTACTTAGTGACCTTTAAGAATGCTAACCTAAGAGTTAGAATCTTTGGTAGCAACATTAGTTCCCCATAAAAACAATGAACTCTTATAATCATATGGTAGGATCCAAAGTAGAAGTCACACGAGATTGGGCAACTGGCTAGGAGGTTTGAAACACTGGGAAATAATCTATTCATGACTGTTTAGGGCTGAGGTGGTAAAAAGTAGGGGTAAAAAATAGTTCCCAGAATCATATGGGTCACTGGTCCTTGACAAAACATGTGTCCATGCAGACACAGGAATGGTCCTTTGGGGATCAAAACTTGGGTCATACATGTCCAGCTGCATATGTTGGGTGAAGAGGTTAGCATTCTGGTATAGCATGAGGTGAAACAAATAAGAAGAGTACCTAAACACTCCTTTTGATTTGAACTAGGCCAGTTGCTCCACCATCGTAAAAGTAATTTACTCTAAAAATTTGAGCCGATATTCCTAGGTCTTGTTGACGGCCTTCAATCTGAAGAGGATAGCCGTTTGCTCTGCATAAACTCCCATATCATCTTTCATGCCAAAGATGAAAGCCATCATGGACAGTGTGTCTTGGCTGACTTGTGTGAATTGGGCCCTTGCTGTAGGGAGTGTGGGCACAGTAGTGTTGTCATCGCCCATTTGCAACTTAGTTCTTAAGAACCTTAATTGGGTATTGACGTTAGCCCACGTCCTTTGAATTTTAGCAATAGTGGGAAACATTGTTGTACTATCATGGTGTAGGGCTAACATATCTCTAATAGCTTGTGGTATGATTTGCACCATGAAAGGACCCTACTGAATGGTGCATGAGGGTGCATGGAGCTAGTCTGTGCATAATTCAACCAAGTCAGGGCATGGATGCACAGCTGGGACAAGGAATTGTGCCAGTTGTGAGGTCCATATCCTCATGGAAAATGTCTCATACTGCCCTACTCTAGCCCTCTAAATGCACTTTTGATGTGCCCATTCTCTGAGGGTTTTGCTACTGGATCTTTGCAAGATTGGTTCCATGATTCCATCCGCATAATCCTTTACTTTTGCTAGGTCACTTGCCTGACCAACCTCTAGAATTCTGATCCTTTGATAAGCTTTCAATGGTTGTGGGAGAGCTGAAGCATATGACTTACTTTCTAGAAACCTATCAAGGGATTCATAAATCCTAGCTCCTTGTTGTGAAGATGATGTTCCTTCCATCTCTATATCCTTTCTATGATAACTAGTATGAACCCTTTGCAAACAAAAACACTCTCACTAAAGCAACTTTAATAGGCACTAAATTTTTTTTGCAAGTAGTAGGATATTTTCTCACAGATGCAAGAATGCTTGAGAGTTTGTAAACTTTAATTCTTGATAAAAGGTATTTATCGACCTATCAAGTCTCAAAAGGCATTAAACTCAGACAACCATTAGCGAATCCTACTCAATCTTCCTAGGACAGTGAGATAGACATGTTATGCAAGTGGCCACACAAGGTACCTCAGAGATTTCTAAAGATTTAGGAAACAATCAATGCTTTAAGTATTTGAAGATTTTTTAATATTTGAAAACTTTCTAAGCTGCCGACTCTATGTTTAAAAACACTTATTTAAAAGAAAAGCAGGAAAACAACAATGAAAAAAAGAACAATATGGGAATGGGAAACTATCTAACTATCTAACTATAATACATTAGAGACCCAACTTAACTGAAATGATTCAAATAGATTCCATTTATAGGAATATCTTTAGGTTATCCTTCCATCGATTCCAACTCAAATGAATTCTTCTACTTGCATGCGCAAATTTTATATGGGCCAGTCCATAACGCTTCAAATTTAGTATGTTGACCCGGCTTGGCAGCTCTTACATCCCATTTCAAAACAATTGAGCCTACTTCAAAATGAGGATTCAAAGTCCTTTTATAAAAATAGTTCTTAACCATTCCCTAATGCTTAATTAATGAATCATGGGCTGTATCCCTCTTCTCCTAAACTTTCAAAAGCTCTGAAAGCCTAACCTGCATGGGGCCATTTTCCTCAATTTCAATTTGTTTGATCAACTGGAGAGCAAGGATTTCCAAGCTTAAGGGGATCACATCAGACTTTCCATATACCAATTCATATGGGGACATTTTGATCACCTGTTTAGGCATGATTCTATCAGCCCATAGTGCTAAATTAATCACTTTATGCCATTCTTTGTGATGATCAACCCCTACTCTTTTGATGAGTCTAATCAGATTCTTGTTAGTCGATTCTGCCAAACCATTACCTTGAGGGTAATAGTTAGATGAAGTTTTCAGATATATTCCATGTTTCAATGCAAATTTAGATACTTTAGACCCCAATAATGCTTTAGCATTAGGTTTGAGGAGCCCGAAAGTGAGTAGTGATACTTCTTAGAAAATCTAAGATCACATTTTCTGTTGCTTCTTTGAGTGGGACTGCCTCGATCCATCTGGTGAAATAATCTATGGCAGTTAATATCCATTTTTGACCCATACTAAATATTGGATTTATCATTCCAATGAAGTCAAGACCCCATTGAGCAAAAGTTTCATCCACAATTATAGGACTAAGGGGCATTGCTGCATTCCTCCTCCTGCCCATGTAATATTGGCAGGATTGACATTTTTAAACCAGTTGATAACAAACTACAAATAGAGTAGGCCAGAAATATCCTACCTCACTTATCTTTATGGATGTGGTCTTTGTAGAAAAATGCCCCCTGATATTCCATGATGCATCTCGTGTAGTATTTTCTTAGCCTCAGACTATTCTACACATCTTAACAATTTACCATCAAAATTTCTTCTGAAAAGGACCTATTTAATTAAAACAAAATGAACTCCCTGTATCCTATAGTATCTCCTCTTATTTTGAGGGATTTATCTCAAATAAATTCCATACTTCATAAAATGAATCTTGCTTGTGACCTAGGATTCCTGATCAACCTCTTGTATCTTTAACACTGTCTCCATCTCTCCTTCTTTATCTGTCTCCCCAGGTATCATATTTTCAAGTTCTTGGGTCATATATTGGTACAAACCCCTACCTCTGACTAACTTGGTGGGTCTGACCTCTACATCATATTCAAGGATCTTAGTAATCTAGTTATCTCTTTTTTTAGTGATTTCTCCCTCTATGATGTATTCTCTAATGCTCGGGTGAGCTACAAGTACCATAATTTTGCTCCCTGATACCATATGCCTAAATTTCTTGAGGGCTTTTACTATGGCATATGTTTGTTTCTCTACAAATTTGTATTTAGTTTCATAATCCCTGAGAGTTCTTGAGGAAAAAGGCTATTGGGTGCTCTCCCTCTTGTTTATCCTCCTTTTGTGTCAAGACAACAACAATGCTTAACTCTCCTCCATAGACATATATTACAAAAGGCTTAAAAAAATATGGGTTTTTCAGTACTAGGGTCGTTGAGATAGCCTTCTTGACCTCTTCAAAGGCTTGCCTTCCTTTTGTAGTCTATTTGAAAATCAAGTCATTTTTTAGCAAGAGTGTCACTGGCCTCACCAAGCCTGCAAAATCAGATATGAACCTACTGACAAAATTAATCTTTCCTAAGAAGGACTGAACTACCTTCTTATTTACTAGAAGAGGTAGGTTCATTATAGCTGCAATTTTTTTAGGATCTATGGAAACTCCTTCTTTAGACACTATATGTCCCAATAATTTGCCTTGAGGCACAACAAAGATGCATTTCTTGGGATTCAGTGATATTCCAAAATCTTGACATTTCTTAAAGACAGATTCTAAATGATCAAAATGATCAACAACATTTTTTGAAAAAATAGTGAGGTCGTCCAGATAAACTAGGATGATTTTATTTATAAGTTCCCCAAAGGCTACATCCATAGCCCTTTAAAATGTGGCTCCTGCATTTGATAGGCCAAATGGCATCTTAGCGTATGCAAATGTTCCCCATTTGGTAGTAAAAGTAGTTTTGCACTGGTCTTCATTACCCAACCAAATCTAATTGTATCTAGAGAAACCATCTAGCAAAGAAAATATCTCTGATCTAGCCATAGTTTATAGAATTTGTTCCATGGAGGGCAAGGGATAGTGGTCTTTTAGAGATGCTCTATTTAGATCTCTGAAATCTACACATAGTCTTACATCTCCATTCTTTTTCCTAACTGGTATTAGATTTGATACCCAGGTTGAGTGCTTGATTGGAAAAATTATTTTGGAATCTAAAAGTTTCTGCAACTCATCCACCATTAGAGGCTCAATCCTTGGATTTATTGGCCTCTATTTCTACATGATGGGCTTAGATCCTTTAATCAGTTCTATTGTGTGCTGAATAATATCTCTATTGTATCCATGAAGGTCTTCATAGCTCCAGGCTATGACTCTATCATATTTTTTGCACAATTCAATTAATCTTTCTTCTTCCACTTGAGTTGCAGAATTCCCAACTTTTTGTTTTTTTTTCCTTGACTCACCTCTATTTTAGAATAATATGCTTTGTCTAGCTGGAACCTTTTCTTCTCCAGGCTTACATCCTATGGATCAAATAAGTTTTCTAAGGTGATCAAGCCCTTAAGGAGCTTATTAGTCTTCAATTTTATAATCTGATCCCCATATGCTTCCTCAATTTTGGTTTGTAACTGATCAACAAACTCATCTGATTGTTGTAAGAATGAGACTACCTGAGCATCATTTTCAAATACTTGCCAATTTCCATCATTGTCTGGAATAGTCAGCCTCAATATAACTTTTATTGACTCATTATTAATTAATAGGCCAATTGTTGGATTAAACTATGAGCCAATTTGGGCCATCCTATCAGCTTCAAAATTTTGACTCCTAGGGACTATCTCGATATTGAAAGCTTCAAAATCTTCTATTAAGTCCTAAATCCTATGTCTGTAGGATCTCATCCTTACATTTTTGGCTATTGGCTTTTCTCTAATTTGCTTTACCACTAATTTTTAATATCCTTTTACTATTAGGTTCTTTATCCCCCTTTTCTTGGCTAACAGGAGCCCATGTACTAAAGATTCATACTCAGCATCATTATTAGTACAAGTAAATTGGAAATGGATAGCCCTTAAAATTTTCTCACCATTTGGAGCAGTAAGACAAATTCCTACTCCAGCACCATGCTTACTTTTAGCCCCATCAAAGTTTAAGGTCTATATTTCTAAATTTTGAGTTATTGGTGCCTCTTCCCTTAGAACATTTGGGATTTCATGGTCCTCATCAAAAATGACATATATGCCCAAACCAGTAGAGTCATAGTTTTCATATGGGTCGATATGCATCATAGCCAACAACTAATTATTTTCTTCCTCTTGATCATGCTCAGTCTAGTTGCCTAACTCTTCAACAAAAATATTTTCTTCCTTATTTAACATAGCATGATCTGCCTCTAATTTTGATGTTGGTTCATTGGTGATATGATCTTTTGATAATGGTTCAGATATAATTTTCATCTTCGAACTGTATCTAGTTCTCAAGATGCGGTGAGACCAATCAAGAGACATATATCCTCCTATTTTTGCTGTAAAGTCTCTGGATAAATATAAACCAAAAATAGGAGGTATATCTATGAGTATTACATCTTGGTTGACAATTATATTGGGACAAGTATATAACTGCAATGGGAGTTGTTTAATTCTCCTTATAGTTTGTACTATTTTGCCATCTAGCTACATAACTCCTTTTGTAAGGGGTTCATATTTTATTTTCAAAGAATCAGCTATTTGCTTGGGTATCACTGTAGTACTAGCTCTTGAATCTATCAATGCATTATGCAAGAGTTTCTTTCCAACTATCAGAGTCAAATAGAAAGGCTCTGGTTTGGATTTACTAACTTGTGTTGCATCATTCTCAAAGGCTATTGTCTTCAGAGGAACTATATCTCTGAGATTTTATTTTCCAGCAGGTCCTTTGGTAACAGTACCTTTGGGCACTGCTTGGCCTTATAGATCATCTTGTAGAATTGTCTTCTATTTAGGAAGAGCCAACATATCCCATATTTATACTTGTGCTAGAGTTTTCTTTAATTGATCCACTACATTTATCGGTCCCAAAGACTAAGTTTTTTGAACATTAGGATATCTTGTTTTTTCCTAAATTTGGGCAGGAGTCCCTTGATCTTGCATTGGCTGAGGCACTTCTTGTTTGAAAAAAATGTTTCTTTGTCCTTGAAAAGGAGGATTATTCATGACTTGACCATTTACAATCTCAGGCTATTCCACCATTCTCCTCTTTGATCTGGTGTAATAATCGGATTGTACCACTGGTCTTTGGGAGGTAGATGCTTCATTCAAGAAAATTGATTCTTCATCTTCAACCCATGAGAACAAAGCATGTTCTAGGGCTATTTATTCCTCTTTTTGCAATGGCATTCCTTGCATTTGAGCCATTAGGATTGAATTCTACATACCAAGAGACTGGTAGGCTTGATTGTCATTGGTACTGGCAAACTAACCATCCATTCTTCTTTTCTCTGCCACCCTTTGTTGTAAATTACCCCTAGGACAATCTCTAGGTGTATGAGAATTATTGCAAGGGAAACACCAGGAATTAGTATCATCCACATAATTATTTTGCCCTGGAACCATCTCCCTATTTGAGTTGGGAGGAATAGTCTATGAGGGTGTGGGAACCACAACCAATTGATTCGCTGGCTGATGGTTAGTTTGTTTTGGAGGACCCTGATATTGGTTTGGTTGGGATAAAAATATATTTCCTTGATAGCCTTGATAAGGAGGCTTAGATAAAGTATTTTTCTATCTTTTTATATTGATCATCTCATTAGAAAACATCCTTAGAATATTCTTAATATCATCCATCTCATATGACTGAGCAGGGACAGGTTCTTTCATAGATGGTTGAGGGTAAGTGTACATAGACACAGGTGGGCTCACAGATTTAGGAACTTATTGAGGTAATGGCAAGGAAATTTCTAGGAACATGGGCATGGGGGGCCTTGGAGGTAACTTTCTAGCATCTATTAAATGATTCTCAGCTCTAACCGCATATTCATAAGCCTCTGGAAAAGTGTGTCCTCCAAGTGACTAAATCATAACAGATATATCTGAATTCAAAGCCTTGAGATAAAATACTATGGCCATACCTGGTAATGGTCTAGCTATAGCAGGGATTCTATCCCAAGTCTTTTGAAATATAGAATTGAAGTCAGTCATGGCTTCCTATGGTCCCCTTTGAATGGTGATTAACTGTTGTAACAATGAAGACTTATCACCCTTCTCTACAAATCTTTCAAAGAATAGACCTTTGAGCTGATCCCATGTAGATATGGTATTTGGGGTCAAAGATTGATACCATTCTAGAGCCTTCCCTTTAAAAGAAGCTGCTAATAATCTTATGGCCACATTTTGCTATGTGACAACATGTATACCACAGACATCTGATACATCTTGGAGATATTCCATAGGTGTTTTAGAGTCTTGCCCACTGAATTTGGGTAGAGCGTTTAGGGCATTCACTAGGATAGGATCCCAAATGGCTGGTGGTGATGGGAGGATTAAGGGACTACTAGTGTTCCAGATTGCATAATTTCTTGGGGGTATAGGGGCTCCCATATTTGCTCTTGGTATTGGTACGAACTGGTTAGCTCTTCTTCTTGGACTTGTTACCAAAGGTGGAAAAAGAATACCTAGATTTGTAGCAGATTGTGATCTGGTGACTAGTCCATAACTCCAACTCCTTGTAGCTCTCTAATTCATATGGTCTTGAAAGAAACTTCAAGACTGGTCCCACTGGGCATGCCAAAAATTGTTGATGTTTAAAATTGCGCTTTGTTTCAGACACCAACAATGGGAAGATTCAAGATGTGGGACATGCGACTTGAAATAACCTCTATATTTTTAGGAAGTTGGTCTCTTCTTTGTATCAAGTGTTTGGGGAAAAGGGATAGGAATTTAAACAAAAATGTAAATGCAAAGAAAGAAAATCTAACTATGGAAATGTGCCTGAATGTAATTTTGATCCTTAATCCTAATCATGGTGAAACTATATGTAAGATTCAATTACATTAAAGAGCAGACAAGGCATGATCAATGTAATAGATAGAAACAATAGAAATAGAGGCTCACAGCTTAGACTACTTTCATAATGATACAGGAAACATCAACAAAGGCACAAAACTCTATCTTCTCATTAATTCTTCAGTCATATAAAAGGCACAAAAACATGAATAGTTACATAAACTTTACAACTTAAGAAAATAGAATAAAGACAAATGATATTCCTAATCACACTCTAGAAAGTCTAAAACTCTTTACAATAATTTTCTCAAAAAATTCTCTCTTTTTCTCTGATCCCTTTGTGGTGATCCCTTTACTACTCTTTATAGCCTCAGATCTCTCATTCCATCACCTTCTTTCCTGTGCAACTATCTATTCTGCCTTTTTCTCATAGGGGACAAATAGACGATGCTTTCAATGTTTTTAGGCCCCAAAAATCTACCTGATGAACTACTCCATCTACTAGAAATAACTCCCGCTGAGTTTCCCTCCAGATTGTCTACACATTCCCAAACTTATGGCCCAAATTGAACTCTAACTGAGCTAGAAGTATCTATATAAGACCCCCTGTTCTATTGAAATGGAAGAGGACAATTAGTCAATTTATTAAAAATCTACTTATTTCTTAAGAGACACCAAAGAATGACACTTGGCACTTTTTGCAACTTTTATCGAAGACATGCGGCACTTTTTGCTTTCCCTATATTCTTACTATATCCTGCTTAGGAATGTTTTGCCTTTGACACCTATCACAATTTGATTCTTTGATACCTAATAACTTAAATAAATAAGACTCTCCACATTTATTTCCTGAGCAACCTTTAAAAGGGGCATGGAGACAAGTGGTAATCTCTGCTTCTCTTCAACAAAAGACACGTGGCAATCTCTGTTGCTCTCTTACTATGCTGTGGAAGTATTCAGGATGCATGATAGGCTCCTATGGATGGTGACACTTGGTAGCTTCTACAAACTTTATAAATAAAACTTGGGACCCACCACAGTCTTTATTCGGCAATGAAACTTGAAAAATATCTTTCAAATGTTGACACGTGGCAGCTTTCATTGCTTCTGGGAAGATACATGGTGTCTTCTGCTACTTCTAAGAATGGAGTAGAAAGGGGCTCAGTTGATTACACTTGGAGGCCTCATCTTGAATGGTTTGGTTGTGCCTTACTTGCCCTCCAAAAGGGCACTTGTCCTTTGGTCTTTGGGACGCTCCTTTGAACTGCCTGTTGAACCGAAAATGGTTTAATGGTTCAATGGTTCAACACTGTACGCCGTTTACACATAACTCAAGGTATTGAACCAAAAATATTAAACCAAGGCATTGAACTACCTTATTGAAATAAGGCATTAAAATTCTTGATTTTAGATGCCAACACGTGGTAGATTCTACTACTTTTACAAAAGCAATCCAGAGCCTTCTATGATTGCCACTTGGTGCTTTCTGCCTGATCTCGATACTTAGCTTGTTGAAGACTTTCATTGAAAAATAAAAGAAATGTGGGTGCCGATATGAAATGTAGATGCCGACATGTGGTGCTTTTTGCTAAGTTTCTATTGAACATGTGGCACATCCTAAGCAACTTATAGGAAAATGAAAGGTGCCTCTAACGATGCCACTTGGCAGCTTCCTCTTGATTTCGACACTTAGCCAAAAATGAAACAAATGAATCAAAAGGGAAAAAGAACCCGTGCTCTATTTTTGAACTTCACCATCAAAGACCAAGGTATGTGGGAACAAAATTTGTAGTGCATGACTAAAAATAGGAATGCAACGTAGAGTAAAAACTTTACTCTACAGTTTCAACTTGGAAAATATAGCACTTGGGCTACTCCGTCAAACCTGTGTATGTGATGTCCCTATAACTAATATGAAAATAGGAAAAAATAGGGAAGATTTACTTTATAGAGTTCTTGATTAAATGTTTTGATGATGTCCCTATAACTAATATGAAAATAGGAAAAAATAGGGAAGATTTACTTTATTGAGTGCTTGATTAAATGTTTTGATGAGTTATCTTAGGTATTTTCTAGGTGTCTTCTAGGTGAGGAATGAATAAGGGTTGATCTTGTATTTATATCAATCCATTTGTATAAGTAACTTGAATTAAATATATTATGCTAACCATTAGGATATGTCATTTGTAAATTGGATGACTTTAGGGTATTAGAAACTTGTGTTAGAGAGGACACTGGCATTGATATAGATGTATGTCATAGATGCAAGTGTTCAGGGAGTAGAAAAGTATGTAAAGACTCAAAACTTGTAGAGTTGAAAGATAAACATGTTTTAAGAATTTTTGGAAATATAAAATGTTTCTATCATAAAAATGATAATATTCAAACTAAGAGATAGGCTAAGGGGTACAAGATAGAGTATATGTGATAATTCATCAATTAACAAAGGTATATTATAGGTACAATCACTTAGAGGGTGGGGTGAATTCATGATCCCAGATATTTCAATTTCAATTTTAGACCTTTCAAACTATTAAACAATTAGCATATTTCAAATTTATCAAACAACATAAACAATAGACCTCATTCATTCAATGCATACACAAGATCAAACACATAACACCTAGTTCTTATGGAAAACCCTCATCGGGAATAAAACATACTCTCAATATTGTAACACATGGACTAATATCCTATAAAAAATACAAAAAAGAGATTGATCAACTCATTTATACCAAAAAACCTTGATCATTTCCTCTTGACCAAAGGCCTTTAGTGAAACACATGTTTCACAAGGAGCAACTACCCTTAAAGAAGATCAAGTCCTTTAGACCCTCCTTTAAATATCTCCAACTTATAATTGATGTCTTCAACACCTAATTATAAATTTATATTTTCTAAATCCTATAAAAATTCTTTCTATCTCATATAGGCCTCTCACATAGTCATGCCTCAATCTCTCTCCTTCTTCACTCAATATGTCCTCATATGCACACTTAAACCTATTATCATATCCTCAAACTATAAGAACACTATTTCAACATCATAAATATGACCTAAATGTCATACACATTGTCCTCAATCTTATATACTAATTAATTCATCAACTATGCACTTTACCTCTCCTTTTCTCCATAACTCTCACAAATGCCTTGCATAAGTCTCACTCACAAATCTACTAAAAAGTCTAGAAATCATCATCTTTGAATTCATTATATATAGATCATTTATGAATTATCAAGTCCATAATAATTATTATCAGCCATAATACATTCCTTCACCCTTAAGGCATCTTACATGGGTCACACCTAAGCACAACTCTCTTTCAAATAGGCCTAAATCACTTTTAGGTCCTATGGAGACCCATTTAACTATTTGATACTTTTTCAAGCAAACTAAAACATAAAAACACTTACCAAATGCATAGACCCATTACAAATGTCTATAGGTCCTATTTAATTGCCAAAAAACATCATAGTACCCTTTATTTTTCCCAAAAAGCATCATAGTACCCTTTATCTTAAGCACAAATAGCTCAAACACTTCTCTATACACACAATCATTATGAATGAAAACACAATCAACTTCAAAACCTTTGATCATACTAGATATGATTGATCAAACCTTAATAATTCACATATACCTTCCTTTTGGAGTATAAAAAACTATACAATAACTATTTTATCAATATATATATCTAAACAACATTAAAACAAGCTCAATCGCGCTTCTCAAGTTACTTGTAGAACATGCACAAACACATAGTCAAATTTGGAGATTAATATATTTGTTTGTACCTATTTATAGATATTTAAATCCATATTTATATATGAGCCTTTGAGTCTTATACCACTTTTATTTTTATGCCATGAGTAAATTCATCCTTGATCAAAAGATATTGTCCAAAAACCACATACTGGTTTTTCCCTTTGTTAAATTCAAATATTCAATTGTAAACAGTCACATTTAAACATCTAATAGTTGAAATAATCTCATGAAATATATAAAATTTAAATCAATGCAATCCATAAATTTTTATGGATAATTTAGGTCTTTATCTTATAGTGATCACCATTCGATCTTATTCAGAACCCCTTATGATCATGACACTTGACACCCTCACGTGCCTTCTAAGCACTTTAAATATTAAACATCATGCACTTATTACCATCTCAATCAACATGTATCATTACATTAAAAATGTATGATTGTCCATGAACCATTGGATATTCATTTGGCCCTAATTTTTAACTCGTGTAAAATATACTAAGTATGGGGACCATTGCAATCTCTCTGAGAAGCCAACTTTGAACCTTAATAACTTTTACCTCACTCACTTGAATGTTATAAAATTTGGACCATAATATATCCTCACATAATATAATCTAACCATGTTATAAACTAATAATATAACCCTAACATGTGTGAGATATAATGACAATAAAATTCTCACTTAGATTTTTTTTCCATAGAGCCAACTAT
Organism: Torreya grandis; assembly: GCA_037957365.1. Lineage (NCBI taxonomy): Eukaryota > Viridiplantae > Streptophyta > Pinopsida > Cupressales > Taxaceae > Torreya > Torreya grandis. Next base: position 109,243 of record JARHVA010000928.1, read on the forward strand.
GTCAAAAACTTGTCTAGAAGGCCAACTATAAACATGCATATATTTTGTTGTGCTTTGGAATTTGACCTAAAAATTAGTGAAAAATAACTAGGTTAAAAAATAAACAAACCCATATGGTAATATTTTTTTGAAACATCCACATGTGTGAGATATTCTATTGCCAAATTGCTTACTTAGCTCTTTCTTGCCTCATGCAAATTTGGCTAAGTAACAATGTCAAACTACCTAGGAGCCCAAATTTGCACTTGCATATATTTTATCATGATTAGGTGAATGACCTAATATTTAACACATAAGAACAATTTAAAATAATAAACAAACCCATGTGACCATTTTCTCTTTAAACCTCCATGCATGTAATTGTTGACATCATCAACATTCTTACTCGACTCTATTTGAACATAGAAAACACTATCAAAAATGCCTAAGAACCCAACTTTTCACCCACAGATCTTTGACTATGTTTAGGTGCATGACCTAATATTTATATCATAACAATTGGGGACTAATTTTATCACAACCATATAACCAACTCCCCCTGACTCATCCATACATGGTAATGTTGATGTCAACAAACTACATACTCAATTTTTTTTCCACTAGACCCAAAATGTCTAGATGAAAATAATGATCAACTAGATGAAATCCACATATGCACACAAGAACTCAAATTATAAAAAAACTCTTATATGACCCATTTCACATGATCAATAGTCCATACTCATTCCTAAACATCTCTAGCCATGCCAAAATTGAAGATCAACCAAGCCTCCTTCAAGCACATTGCACACTTTATCATTTTCACTTAGGCTATCAAATCACTTCATCCACTCACTAGGACATCTCCATGACAACACTATGACATCATTTATAAATCTTTAACAAGTTCTAGAATTGATGTTAATAGACAAGGTATGATTTTTCCAAGTGTATAAGACTGAGGTGATATGCAATCCATAAAATAGTGTCTAAATTTCCCCCCCTTTAATCTAGTAATGAAGTTACTAGTATATAAGAAATAAATACATAACTGGGTATGTATAACACACCTTGTATTTGCTTTATTCCAACTTGAGTGATTTTTTGGTGAATTACCTACAACCAAGATCATGTTATAGTATATAATCAGTGCATATAATCTATAATTTAAAGTATTTGAAAATATTGAAATTGAAAGATCAAGCTTTAGGATTACACTTATGTATCAATGTAACTTCCTTGCCTATTGGTAAGATAATTTGAAATATGTATTATTGTAAGGATCTAAAATTGAGATTAGGATAAATATATAAATTTTGAAAGTACATATATATATAAGTATATAAAGATATAAATATTTTAAGGCACATCTACTATAAACTTGGATAACAGTTGAGTTTCCACTCAATATTTAATATTATCTCAACCATGCAACCCAGTAATATATATAACATGGTGAGCATGAGTGAACAAAGTCCACTCATAATATAAAATTAGTAAGGCTAGATGATATAAGCAAGTATAACCTAAAAACATTGAAATATTGAGTGATTTAATCACCTCAACCATAACAAAAATGAACCAATTATTGTAGTAGATTGTCTTAATATAGTTTATAAAATTACCTTGTGTATCAGTGCATAAATTACATCCTGATGGGTGATGATAGTACTAGAGATTGTTTTTAAATCTAAAACTAAGTTGTATTTTACAATATTAGGTTCACATTATATAGCATATACACCATACATATGTCTCATGCTAAAATTATGTATAACAATGGTACAAATGTATATAATTCTACCATAAATGTGAATCCAAATTATATAACTATGTGCTTTGACCAATTTTTAAGTTGTGTACGTGTGGAAAACATGCTTCCAAATCATTCCCCCACTACATATGAAGAAATATAAAAACTATAATAAGTTATATTATGGAGTACATGTTTCCAAAACATACACCCATTATAATCTAAAGATATTGAATACTGAATAAGTGTGGAAAACATGATTCCAAAGCATGGCCCCATGAAATATAAAGACTATGAATGAGTATAAGCCACTACTATGTGACATACCCCCACTGAATCTAAAATTGTGAATGTGTGAAATCCATGCTTATATGACATGACCCCACTGAATTTGTAAACTAATATAAGCACCAACTATTGAATGACTGTGGAGAACTTGCTTCCAAAGCATGCCCCCACTAAATCTAAAAACTATGCCAAATGTGAAGAACATTCCTCTATCACATTCCCCCATTTATATTCCCCTTTTTTAGGTGAGTGAATAATATAAACCATTAATCACCTCACTTCAAAATAACAAGATAACTATATAATTGATAAATGAAACCATATAGCATATAGAAGGAACATATATAGGTAGAAATAAAATTCAAACACATAGAACAATGTGATCACATGAATAACTAAGATGAATGATAATGATCATGGAAACATATAGATAATAACATTATAAGGTCAACAATCAAATCAAACACACACATAATAACACTCAAAAGTAAGCCAAAATTGAATGGTCCAAGATGACCACAAATAAGGGGAATATTCAAATGCCACAAAATTGAAGGGACATTCCTTAGTCAAATGTCTATAAGAGTAATAATTACATATTCAAATATCCATAAAAAAATTACAAACATGATTAAATGTCAAAGAAAATATACATAGGCACAAGGGACACAAATAAAGGAACATATTCACATGCTCAAATAAGAAAGACAATACAAAGGCAAGAGACTCAAGAAAGTGCATAAAGGAAAGAATAAGCAACCAACATACACATATCATCATAGCCCATGAATCCAATATGTTAGAAAAAAATGTCAAGTGAATATCATATCAAGTACCCTATGTAAGATATGATCATGGATAAAGGCATGTTTAAGTACATATAAAACTCAAAACATGATAATGTAGAGTGATCATGGAATGATATAATTTGTAAGTATCATGATCATAGAGTTCAATGCCCCCAATGTCCATATGACATAAGTAGAGTAAAGGTCTGATGTTTGAAATAGAAATAGATAATGTATCTCCTTATGCTTGTATAACATTAAAATAGAATCATGACACACATATGTATGTATAATTAAATTATATTCCATACATTAACATAAAACTAACACATATATGACAAAGAGCCAATATAACATATAGGTGCTGATTTTTTATTTTATTTTTATTTTGGTATTTTTGGAATATTTGAAGAGACTACTCTATGATATCATCCAATGGATGGCCATATGTATCTCCCTACTTAGAAGATAACAAACTTAAGCTAGATATTTTAAATTATTTGCATCGTGACTTGATAATTTGAAAAGGTACATAGCATGTTCCTCCTCACAGTTTACATGTGTAGTAGAATAAGTAATGTTATCATTTGGAATATGCATTTATTTTACTTTATGAAGAAATTAAATACCTTGCTAGTTTTGATCAATATTTACTTCCATTTGGAATAGTCAAAGAGTTCCTAGTGTAATTGCATATGGAGATATGGTAGGCATAACCCAAACCCATGTTTGAATCAATTTAGGACCACATGCAATTGGTATTATTATGTTTCCTAAAGAGTATTTCAAACTCATTTTTTAATAATTTGTTAAGATAAAAGTAAATTTGTTGCAAAATTCTTACATTACAAGTAGTTTTTTCTTGCGTAGGATCAATATAGTTCCACCCATGAATAAGGTAATTGTTAAATATTATTGGTGTCGATGTTTTTTTTTTTCACTTTGGGATTCTTGCATAGGACATGGACATTGGATTATCTCTATGTTAAGTAACATTTACAAACTTGTAATATAAATATTAGGAATACCATATTTTTGTTCCTAATGTTCATTTAGTAATTCATCTCCCTCCTTTGTGTGAGGAATAAAACTTTGATACTTATAAGGGGATATGTTAAGCTCCTTTGTATGAGTAAGGATGAATGAAGCATATATATGTACATCCACATATAAATATGTAAATGATTCATATTATTTATGCAATTATATTTATTTTAATTGGGAAAGAAACCATCTACTAAAAATAAATTGCAATTCCAAATATGAGGGTCTAAATGTTAGATCATATGATGTACTTTCAAATAAAATAGTATTATATTGAAGGAATTAATCATCATATTGTTTTAAATTCTAAAAATTTTCTAATGTAAGTTTTATCATCTTATTTATATTTAAATCCATGAAGAATGCATATTTTAACTATTAAACAAATGGTTAATGAACCTTATGGTATGATACATAACTAATTTTTAGCCTCATCAAAAATACTCATGTGGAATAATTTTAGTAATAGTTTGTAATCTTTTGCCTATTGACCAAAAGAATGTACATAGTTAGTCATGAGGTTAAATGGGTCCTTGTGACTCAAAAAGATAGATAAATTTGGTATTTAAAAATCTTTTGGATAAAGATATTCAAGTATTCATTGTGCAAGATTTTTATCATTAAAAGAAGTTACATTTACATTAGTATTATGGAAATACATTTGAATTTGAACTATATAACCTTATTTTTAAAGATCCCCAATAGTGGTCATCATAAAAATAAGATAATTGATAGTAACAATCATGTTTGTCATAGGTGTGATAATTGTTTCTAATCCACTACCATTTTTGAATTGATGCAAATGAGTATCATCATCTTCATAGATAATAAGTGCAAATTCATGATCATTAAACTTAGGATATGTCAGTAGTGGTATTGGATTTTTTATATTTTGGTACTTTTAGTATATCATTTAAATATTTTGGACCATTAGAATAATTTGGTTCATTTATTTTATAATTAATTTGTAAATTATTCATTAATTATTTATATATCTATAAGAAATTTTGACAATGATGTGAAGGAACATCTTGGTCATATACAATCAGTTTTATCATATGATGTGCATGAAGTGATTTAGTAAATGACTTGCCTTATTGGTGAATCGTGTATTTTTCATGTTAGGTTTAACAATTGTTTAACCCTAAATTGGATTATAAATTCAAGTTATCTAGGGTTAAAAGGGTAGAGATATTTTAGGGAAAAATGATGATAAACTATCTCTAAATCAGGCCAATTGGGTGCTAAAGTCAGATATAAACATATGATGAATGAATGAATTAATTAAACTAAGATAGGTTTAAAATAGTAAGTAAAACTATGATAGGTATGGAAATTAAAAATAAGTAATGTACTTATCATGTTATAATGTTAATGTAATTTTAGATCTAAAACAAGAAGAAAGTAAACTAGAAGAAGATTTTAGAATAATCATCATATTTTTATTAGATGCTTCTAGAGGTACAAACACTAGCATCAACCTAGGATGGTCATGTCAACACTACAATAAAAAATTGAAACATGTGTACTATATGAAATACCTAGTGAAAAAGGATGAAACCACATGGATTCTTCTAGGTTTGACTTCATCTTCATTCTAGTGCATTCAGGTATAGATCATGGACTATCATTCTTCATAAATTTATAAAATCCTAGTTCTTCATATTCATAGTGACCTTTGGGGAAATGGGTTATTTGGAACATGGTGTAAATTCAAACCTAAATAACACTCTATCAATGAGCATTTAATACATATCAAATACTCTGAATAAGGCCTCAGACTGATGTATTTATCCATTATGTGTGAATCATGTGATATGTGCAAAGTAAGTACAATGGTGACCTAACTTATGACTTGAAAAATATATATCTTAGGCTAATAATTAAGTAATTTATATATTTTTATGTGTTACCCCTATGAATAATATGTAAATAATAGAAAATATAGAAGTTTTGACTTATTGAGTTTGTGATTAAATGCATTGATGAGTTGCCTTAGATATTTTCTAGGTGTCTACTAGGTGAAGAATGAATAAGGATTGATCTTGTATTTATATCAATCCATTTAGAGAATTAAATAAAATTAAATCACATAATATTACCATTAAGATATGTTACATTTGAAAATTGGATGAATTTATGGCACTAGACACTTGCATCAGAGTAGGACACTAGTGCCGATGCATGTGTTTGTCTTGGATGCTAGTGTCTATGGAGTAGGAAAGTAAGTACAAACTCAAAACTTGAAAAAGTATAATATAATTAGGTTTTAATAATTTTTGGAAAAATATAAGGTCTAGGTCATCAATGTAAGACTAGTTAGACTAAGAGATAGGCCACGGGGCATAAGGTAGATCAGATACGAGATTTCATAAAGTAGGAAAGGTCTAAAAATGAGAAGAACAATTGAGGTTTTATTTTGTGAAGTTTAAAATACTAAGGTGATACATAATCCATAAAATAGTGTCTACATTATAATTAAAGGGGAAAATATAGACATAGGAAAAAAAGTAAGCTAAAGTAATGCACTTGTGACCACTCCTTATATGTACTTAGTTCATACTTCATTCAACAATGTTTTGACTACCATTATTTCACTCTTATGTATATAAAAATTGTCTCCAATAAACTAATGATCTCAAAACATCCTTATCTAACATCCCAAACTCACTTTTAGACTGATACACATTTTTAGTTTAGTTATCTCTACTCTTTAGAAAAGGCCAATCCTTTTAGACTATCTCGCTCGTCAGTACTACCTAATTTTTTAGTTGCATCCTCTCACCAATTAATAGCTAGTTTCTCAAATTTGAACTCATGTAATAATTCAAACCACATGTTTATTAAACCCATCAAAATTAATTTATATATGATCACTATAAATCCATATTTTCAAGCCATTTTCACCAAAATGATCATATATGGAAAATCACTAGAATAGCTAACTGGAAAGTGAGATAAAAACAACTATTTTTACCAATTTATATCCACACAACCATATTATACCTAAGCTAAGTATGCATACACCTCCAAGGTCACAATTCATTATATTAGAACTTAATCACACTAAGATTATAGTTGAATTTAGAATTTTGCACTAGAATTTCACACACACCACCATAGCATCAATGAACCACATGGAATTTGATCCCTCTTAGGATTGTTAGTATGTAGGAAATGCTCAACACACAAAGTTTTGAGGTTAATAAAAAATTCAACTGCTAACCCCTTTTTCAATTTATCATACTTATTCATCATTATTTATCAATAAAAGGTTTTGAATGAAGAATAATTACATAGTATATTACAAATTAAATTATGCATCATAAAAGACATACACAAGACCAAAATGTGATAACACATAGATCTATATTATCAAAAATTTACAAAAAACTATATCATATGCTAGTGTTCACTATTAACTAGAACATGGTGAATTCATGTATAGTTCTAGTGGATTTGTCTCATATTCAATACAATCCTTATGCCTAGTTCACAAAATCATCATATAGTCATACAGTCAGATCTACAATCTTAGTCTCAATTTTGCATTCATAAATTTATAGATAAATAATTTGTCCATGTTCTATCCCCTTTTAGTATGTTCCAAATTGAATAAATTAAAAATTAGCAAATTCTTAATTTATACATATATTTTATATCTTAATTTAGCTCAAGTAATTTTATTTAATTAAGATATAACATCTCCTATTTCCTAATTATTAATAAAATAACTATATTTATTTGGTTGATATAGTTTTATACACTCAAAATTATATTAGGACAGGTGATATATTTTGGAAATACACATAATAGTGTCATGTTGGCTAATACTATTTGAAGATAGGTATAAATTTGTACTAGGTTGATAAAATTTTGTTGATGATTTAGAATATTTATATAACAAGTTATAAGCAAAAATTGATCCAACCAAAGGAGGTTTAAGATTCACGTCAGAGTCACTATTATGTATGCAAGATCTAGGATGTCCTAAAACTATTCTTTTTTCTCAATATACTAGGTCTCGAATAAGGTCAATCAAATAGAACATGTGATACATGGACAATTGAGTAAAGATAAAATGAATTTTGTATATATAAAAAAGTGGTTACCTACAATTGAAAGGGTTTCAAAACCTAAGTATATGACACAAGGATGTATCTTTCACTAGATCTCAAGAAATATATATTATAGTTTTAAAGTAATTGATTAAACTAAGGATTGGTTAGAATGATTATAAATGGGTGAGGTGTAATAGTTGACCATATGGGAATCTATTCAACCTAAATTTATTTATGAAAATTTTAAGCAATCTTATGGCTACACCAGCTTATTTGGTATAGGTAAAGCCTAAAAAATGATACACATACATTTATCCATAAAGTAACAAATGATATCTAATGTACATGTTAAATTTAAGAAAAAGTGTAGTGTTAAAAATACTAATCTTGGGTGGACCTTTTGATTCTTCAATCTCCCCATTTTCTTAATTAGAGCTTTAAAAGAGAATATTATAGGTTGAAGACCTCAAATTATTGGATGAAGACTTAAATATCCTCAATTAGGACTTAGAATTACTCATAATATTTATATTCAATGACATGAATAGAAAAGACTCCTCAAGTTAAGATTCTAAGCCACAATCTCTCACCAAATAGTACTTAGGGTATAAGTGCAAGTGAAAGCATAATGAATGAATGATATATGATATGATTTTAATGAAATATGAACCCTATATACAATGATCTAATACCAACAAAAATTTAACCTTAAAATTTATTAAATAATCCTAGCTTTGGTAGACAGGTTTAATAATATATAAATGACAATGTACAAGGGTGATAATCAAATCTATAGTAGGCTAATTAAATACTAAACTCGGATATAAACATACACTAAATTTATTATACTTCGAACAAGTTAAATATAAAAATTAAAATTAATCTATACATGGAAATGATAAATAAGTAATATATGTAGATGGGTCCAATGCTAACATAGTGTTGGATCTAGGACACACAAAAAGTAGGATACAAGGAGATTCTAGAATAGTCATCAGATTCTAAATCAGATGCATTTGGATCTATAGAAACTAACATCATCTTAGAATAATTAAATCAATTATACTATCTTGGTTCAATGAAATTTTCATATAAAAAATACCTATAATAAAGGAATGTAATCACCTTGATGTTTCTAGGTTTGTTTTCACCTTTGCTCTAGTGCACTTAGATCTAGGTCATGGACTATCACTCCTCATTAATTTGTAAAACTCTAGTTGTTCATCTTCAATATGACCTTGGGTAAAAATGTGTTGGTGGAAACATGGTTTAAATATACCTACAAATAACCCTCTATTATTGAGTCTTACCTACATATCCAATACTTTGAAGAGGGCCTTAGACTAGTGTAGTTCTCCCCTATGTGATGGCTTATGTGTGAATCATGCAATATGTGAAAATTAAGTATAACATATACCTATCTTATAAATTGTAAAATTGGAATATTGGGATAATAATTTAGTACTTTAAACATATATATGTGTTATACCTATGACTGGTATTGAAATAGGAAAGTTTTTGTTCAATTGAATGCTTGACATAGTGTTTTTGATAAGTTGCCTTGGTCTCTTTGGTCTTTTGATAATTTTTTTAGGTGAGGGATGAATGAGGGTTGATATTATATTTATATAAATACATTTATAAAATTTAATCACATTAAATATATTAGGCTGACCATTAGGATATATTTCATTTGAAAATTTGATGACTCTAAGGCATTGGATACTTACATGAGGTCAAAACACTAACATCAACACTAGTGTTTATCCTATAAGTTAGTGTTCAAGGAGAAAAAAATTAGGTATAGGTTCATAAATTTTAGAGGTAGATGATAAGTATATTTTAATAATTTTTGGAAAGATAGAAGTCTTGGTTCATCTTATTAAGACTTGGTCAGACTAAGAGATATAGGCCAAAGGGAATAAGATAGAGTAAATGTGAGACTTGTGAAAATGGGAAAGATATAAAACGAAGAGGATGTTATGTACCTAGGTATATGATATATTAATGTATATGGGTTGATGGAGATGCCAACATATGTCACACATTCCTCATAGTTAGTTTTATGATTCTAATATATTAGGATAATTGAGTAACTTGTGGAATTCGTGCATTGGGTATTGATCAGCTTACATTGAGATTAGGAGGTTACCCATCCATTATTAGTTAGATAAAGATATATATAAAGGATATGATTATCATTTTAAAGGAATAAATTAAGCATTGAGTCTTCTATTGTAAGAGGATATTAGATGTTTCTCCCTTGAAGAGACATTATGGAGTTATTCCTTCCTAAAGGAGTATTGTATAGTGTTTACCTACCTTAAGGGTATTCTATTTCTATAGATATTAAATATTTGAACATATTGGTCCACCAATATCTATTATGTTGTGTTGATCTACATTATATTCTACATATTACTAAATATTATAAGTGTGGATCATAACACACTTCATACTAGGTAATTTGACTAATGATGCACTAATGCTTGTGAAAAGATTTATGAAAGAGATGTACAAGTTATGTGGGTCTATAGAGAATATAATTTGGATCAAGATTCAAGGATGACATCTAGGTTTTGGTTGACACTAAATTCATATTTGGGTAGATAGTTGAATTTTTGTAGTTTATATATTTTTTAAATGGATAGAAAAATAAAGAGAGTAAACCAAATTCTAGAAGATCTTTTGTGAATGTATTACATGGATTAGAAATAAAAATGGAAAGAGTATCTTTCACTGGTAGGATTTGATTATAACAAATCTTACCAATCAGCTTTAAATATGGCTCCATTTGAATCATTATACAAAAAGAGGTGTTGAACACCAATCAATTGGGACAATATTGAAGATAGGGTAGTTTTTGGGCTTGAAATGATTATAAAAATAGAGGAGCAGGTCAAGTTAATCAGATAAAGGTTGGATGAATCCAAAAATAGGAAAAAAAGCTATGCTGATCTAAAAGGGGATAGTAAGATAATTTTCTATTGGTGATAAAGCATTTCTGAGGGGTTAAGCCTCAAAATACATTTATTAAATTTTGCAAATTAGTAAAGCTTTTGCTAAGATATGTGGAAGCCTTCAAGGCCTTAAAAGTGATCAATCTGATTGCATAGAGGCTTGCCTTGCCACTAGTTGTATCTCTATTGCATAATGTTTTTCATGTGTCCTGTCTTTAAAAACATATAGATGGACCTTATCATGTATTGGATTGGAATGCTTTATAGGTTTTAGAGCCTATGGTGGTCACAAAAGAAATAATCAGAATAATTGACACTCACAGACTTAATTTGTATAATATGGAAGTGTCATAGTGAAAATTCTAGTGGGACCAATATTTTTATGATAGTGCCATGTTGGAGGACTATGATGAGTTCTATATGTTGTTTACACATTTATTTGTTTAGAGCATTTACTATTGTTATTTGATTTTCTACTATGTGCTATTTGATTTTATAACTTTGGTTAGAAATAAGTGTCATCGAGATGATGACCAGTTTTAGTGGGGAAGGAGTTTACATCCCAATTTCCTCACTAAACTTGATTTGCTTATTAAATAAATAATAATGGGGTTAATGTTGTTTAATTATTATTGTATCAAATTATTTTCATTTATGCTGATGTATAGATAGACATATAATGATTATTTTATGTGACACATTACTTGATTGGATAGTTGTACATGAGTTTCATATGTGCATGGATTAGGCTCATTCAGTATTTTTATGATTTATCAATATTGATATTGATTATAATTGTTATGGGATAACTACCATTTGTATTTGTGAGGTGGATGTAGGAAAAAGTTCAATATTTAGATAGATATAAAAGGAGAGCATTATTAGGGAAGGTGTTACAGATGAAAATGTTGGAGGTGTAGAGATTCAACAAAGAACCCAACACACACCAAGTAGTTGAATAAATGCATAATTACTTAAATTTTGGTTATGTTTAATTAATTTGTTATTGATCATGATTGATATGATTTAGATTTGTTTTTAGATTCTATTTAGTCTTAATTTTAGTTTTTAATGTTTGTTATGTTTATAATGTTATTTTCATTAAGTAGTATGACAATTGTATACACTCTCTAGATGATTTTACTTATAGTTGTCTCCTAAAGCCCATACATGCATGTACCCACAAGCATTCAGTAGAATATTATAGTTAGAACACACACACACACACACACATGTTGCATGGAAATGAATTACATTTTAGATCATATAAAAATTTGATTTTATAAAACTTTATCTAACCTAGACCTAGTAGGAAGTAAATAATATGGTACATAGGGTGACAGTTTTCTAAATACCTAATGGTTAACTAGTTATGAAAATTGGATTGTTTAAAGTTTAAAGTGGATAGGAATTAGAGTTTTATTAAAACATAATTATTATGTTTATTTTACATAATATGTTGTCAACCATAATATTAGAAGTCATCATTTGGTTTGGTTTGTTTTTATTTATTCGAACCAAGAAAAACTCAAGATGACTAGGGTTTAATTATGACTTGGAGGAAATATTGGGGTGATTGAGTTATTTGGCAATTGATCTATGAGTTTTGGGAGGCATTTTGGTAATTTATGGTGTTATGGTGAGTCATTCTTGGAGAAGTAATGGTGGAGAAGGGTTCACCATGAAATTAGGGGTTTAAACGGCATATAAATGACTATGAAAATATAAAAGGAGGAATGGAGTTTTTGTAAATAGATAAACGTTAGGGTCAATAGAGGAGAAGAAGAGGAAAGAAAAGGGACATTTTATAGACTAAAGGATAAAATCTAATTTGAAGCATTAAGAGGTAGGGATTTTTATTTGGATTTACTCTAAAATTATATATTCAATTTATACAGTCAATAGATGAAATGTGCATAGGGTTTACAAAGATTGTTGTTTAGAATTTGAAATGTTAGGGTAAATCAAAGACTCAACCCTATGGGAGGAAAAATCCCCCCATAGAATCAAATCAGTTATTTGATTAAATTCTAACCTAAGTATGTAAGGTTAGAGGGAACTATTAACAAAATACTTTTGTGTTATGTGGTTTATTTAAATGACTATGTATGTTATTTTTTTGGTGCCTAAACTATTGTGTGAGCCAAAATGGTTGACTATTTTGAAATGGATTGATTCATTATTTGGTTTGGGCTTTTGAAAATAGGGTTTCTAATGATTATTTATTCAATTATGTTTACTTTAGCTAGTTTATATCTTTAAATGGTTGTGTATACATTTAAGCTAGATGGCTTAGGATATTATTTTGAACTGTAAGATTTAAACATCATTTGTTTGATATGATTTCACTGAGTGTTTATTTCATTTCAATTTAGAAATGGGTGAGTGTTATAACATTTTTATAACCTATTTATGAATGTTATTCAACTTAACTTAGTTGACTGTGTATAATGGTAATAAATTAATTATAAGTAAAATATTATGTGTCAACTATGTAAATAATTTTATAGTTTTATGAATGATTGTGAGACAATTTTTTTTAAATTATTTTGTGTTGATTGTGTTTTAAATGATTATTATTGATTATGAGTTGATTACCATTACCATAGGTTTAATATTATTTATTATTAGTTATATATTAGTGTATATTCATAGGTTGGGTATACATAATAATTCTGAGTCAATACACACACACACACACACACACACACACACACACACACACACACACACACACACACACACACACACACACACACACACACACACACACACACACACACACACACACACACACACAGTTTGTATCAAATGACTCAGTTATTATTTATGATAAGTAATTTGAACATTATTTTTATTAATATTATATGTTAAGTAATATAAATATCCATTCAATTGATATGTCACATCATCATAGGAATATATACATAGATGAATGTTAAGATAGGGATAATTATTATCAATTGAATTATTTTCCTTATCAGCTATGTGTAATGTGGTTTGATTAATTGATTTATGTTTGGAAGACTATGTAAGATATATGATTTAGATTAAGTTTTAATCATTTATAAAATGGTTGAAGTTGAACTACTTCAGGGTCATCAATATTTAATTTTGGGGTAAAACTTGAGTTGAATGATCTCAATATGTCAATGTACCATATGGTACATAACAAAATATTTCATATTTAATTTTTGTGTGTTAACACATTTTATTAGGTTTTAAGTATTGTGTGGTGTTAATATGATTTATGTTTTAGTTTAAATAGGATTTAATATTTTCTAAGTAGGGAACTTAGGAGATGATAATAAACTCGAATCATATATAAATATGTATATATGTAATTATGGATTATACACAAAGATGATATAATATTCTTTATGGAGAGTTCATAAAACACACACACATACAAGTTAACACTTAAAAATTATATGCATAAGTGTGTGTGTGTGTGTGTGTGTGTGTGTGTGTGTGTGTGTGTGTGTGTGTGTGTGTGTGTGTGTGTGTGTGTGTGTGTGTGTGTGTGTGTGTGATCATTTATATGTATTTATTATGCCATTAGGAAATTAGTGGCTAAAGGTTTTAAATATATATAAATATAAGTGGACATACTTAACATATATATGTGTGCAAATAATGTGGTATGTAAGTTGATGTTTGTTTATAATTAATGAATGAATTCATATGCAAATTGGGATGTATATTATTAATTAATAATATGTTGATTCAGTTATTAATTATGAATAAAATGATTAATTTTAGATTCAAAGAAATAATATTGCATTTATTATTATTATTTGTTGATTAACTTTGGATTAGTTTTAAAATTATTAAATTGTATTATTTTTATTATTATACTTGTGAAAGGGGTGTTTTAATATGAAATTAGTAAATACATGAATATTATGAAAATTGTTAGGAAAAAATTATATTTTTAATATTTATTTATTGGAAAATGGACTTTGGGTTGTATTGAAACTTAGGAAATATTTAATAGATATTAAGTGGTTATTATTTTACATATAATTATTTCAAGTTTATTCTTGTATTTAATTACCATGGTATTAATACTAAATCTATATGATAAATTCATGAAAATTTTGTATATGGATTATTTAATAAATTTGGTATTAATGACACTAAGGATTATTATCATGATTTGTTTCTCATGCATTTAATTAGAGTCACTAATACATAGATTAAATAAAATCAAATTGAGGGTGTGTGTGAATATGATTGATCTATTAGATCATTAAACTATATGAAAATTCTGTCCAAAATAATGTTTATAGTTAAACATTATCATTTCACCTATTTGATTAATATGCATGTATGAATGATGAAATGTTAGAATAAAAATCTTTATGATATGTTGCATGTAGTTAAAATATGAGAGTATAGGGTTCTATTTGACTTTTCGATACCTGCACTATTACCATATGCTCATATATGAAAGGAGGGTCATTCCTTATTTGAGAAATTGTGTGAGGGATCTATTGTTCATGGTTGGTGTGGAAAAACACTCTGTTGATTATCTCTCTCTCTCTCCTCCAGTAGTTAGCTGATACAAACTTTTACACATGATTTCAATTTGTATACATATGATGAGGTTGTGGATACTCGTTAGTTCTATGAGACATTATATTTATTTATTTTCATTTTGATGTAATAAATTTGTATTATTTTACCTTGACAATTAGGAGATTGTTGCTCTTATTGTGTAATATTATTGTATAATTTTCAATAGTTGGCTGAGTTATTATTCAACAAATATATTTTTGTGATGCATTGAATTTGTAATTTTATTGAAAGTGTTAATTTTATCATTATATAAATGAATCATAATTAGTTTATTATGTAATATGGATTCAGTTAAATATCAATTAAGTTATATTAATTAATAATAGTCTAGTTTAATTATTAAATTAAAGTTTTTTTTAAAAAATACCACTTTTGAGTTAAACCCGGTGGGGTTATAACATACTAATATGATAGAAAAAAAACTTAATTGTCTTTTAGTTTTAGATTGAACCAAGGCCACTAATTTTAATTTTTTTGAGAAAATTAAAGAGAAATTAAATAAATTATTTTATAAAAAGGTGTCTAAAAAATATTTTATAATGGGTGATCTTATTTTGTATTGGGATAAAGTACATGAGGACCTAGGTAAGCATCAGAAGTTTGATTATATTTGGATTTATCCTTATAGAGTTATTATTATTATTATTATTATTATTATTATTATTATTATTATTATTATTATTATTATTATTATTATTATTATTATTATTATTATTATTATTATTATTGGGAAGAATGATTTTCATTTATAGGATCTTGATGGTAATTGGATGCATCATTTAGTCAATGGTCATCACTTTATGTTTTTTCACAATTAATTTTCTCTTTATTTTTCATATTTTTGTTTTGGTTTATTATTTTATTTTATTTTTTTGTTTTTTGTTTTCTTTTTGACTTATCATTTTTTCTCATCTTCTCTTTTTGATTTGGATTAACACTTATTCATCATATGAGTATTTATCATTATGAAGGAAGAGGACTTGTGAATCTATTATATCACTATAAATTTTTAATTCTTGAGATATTATTGTAAGATTATTCTACAAATAATTATTTATGATTAAGAAAGAACTGAATATAATGTGTTGGAAACATTACTTAGTTTCCATAATTAGTATTCTAGGATCTACACTATTTATTTATCCACCCTAAAACTCCTTGTTTAATATATTCCTCTTCTTCATGCAACACTAGCCGAACAATCCATCTCTGATTATTTTTCTCTTTTAAATTGGTTTGTATATAGCTTATTGAGAAATTATTTAACCTTGATCAAACTCTCAAGTTTGATTTTTGGTTACAAAGTTATTCTTGCAACCCAATTTCTTAATTCAAATTGACTAGCAAAGTCTCTAGTATTATGGCTATTTTTATCATTTGATTATTTTTCTAAAAGTATTTGACATTTTTTAATTATTCCATATCGATGACATGATTCATGAAGTTTAAAACTAATGGTAGGGGCCAACTCATTTGTATTCATTTGAATATTCATCCTTTATATTGGATTACAGTCATTAATAAAGTGCTACAGTGAATAATGTTTATTACTCTTGATGTTAATTAAGTAATTTTAAATAGCATAAGTATTGTGTTAAGTGATAATGATTTTAGTGTCAGCATGACACTCTCTATAGTTATTATTAATATAGTTGGTAGTTGTTATTAGATTTGACCATGTTGTCAATAGTTATAATCATGCAGTTGTTGATTTACTTTAGTTATAGATAGTATTATTCCAATCAATATGGTTTCAACATGAAAAAGAGGTGAGAATAAATATAGTCTCTAGTTTGTTGATAAACATTTGACATGTTGAGAAAGTAATTAAATCATCACACAAATGTTTGGATTTTAGATAAATCTTGCATACACTGTTCATTGGCATATTTCGAATGAATCTTATTATAAATTCATCTTCAAGGCCTTAACACATATTTATATACATGTTATTCATATTGTTTATAACCTTTTGAAATTCATTTTATATAAATAAATACCTTAATATATTGATATTTAAGTTTTATTTTTCTAAAGAAAACCTAAAATTCTATTAGAAACATGGCTTAGGTTATGTATTAATACATTGCTTAATATTAATATGAGTTTGAGGGTGATGAGGATGTGTTAATATTTTTAATGAAACATTATTATAAGGTGGTGAATATTAACCAAGGTGGTAAACTTAGAGGCATAATTATAATAAGTAGGGTTCGAAGTAACCCTAAGGAATTAAATATTTGGCAATTGGTGATCCACCATAGAGATTAAAAGTGTATGAATTAAATGAACTTAAATATCAGTATTCAATTTTTGTATATTTGAGGTGGTTAGTGGTAAGATAATTTTTAATGTTTGGTATGTGACCTGATTCATATTTTGGTGGCCAATTTGGTTATGAGGATAATTAGTTTGCTAGTTAGATAGTGAAATCACTAAGGTAGGCTGAGCCACTAAAGTTTAGTGGTGAAATTTATAAGCCAATATAACTTGAACACATCATTACTATAATTTGATTTGGTTATTTAGATATAAAATTGATAGTTTTTATTATTCACTATAATTTTTCAAGATTTTTAGAGGAAGTGAAGTTGTGCCAGTATAAGGATAGTTTAATAAGAAGGCATAAAAAGATAATGATGAGGGATAAATAAGTTGGTTTTTGTTTGATACTTGATCAAAAAGATATGGATCTAGTCATTTGATTAATTTTAAAAATAATTATTGCATGCAAAATTATGGTTTATTCAAAACATTATTTTGGGAAATGAGGTGAATTTTCACTTAGGCATATAATGGTATCAAGATCATATTAAGTATTTTCTATGTGTACATGTTCATTAATTTTAATGATAAAGTTTTGTGAAATAATTCCTTTTCTATTTAATTTTTGAAATAATATGATTCGATGACATGCATAACAAAATAAGTGTTAGTTCTCAGGTCATTTGATTCATTTAAGTTTCAGTCTTTTATTTGAATTATTCAACCAATCCATGGTGAAAAATTTATGGGTTATGTTTTGAATCCTACATGATAAAATTTCATGAAAAGAAAAGTTGGGTTTGCATATTTATCAATATTCTTGACTTTTTTATCCAATACATAGAGTGACCATACTTCTCTAGTTTTTAAGTGGTAATAAATGACCTCTAGATTGGAATATTATAATTTATGGGTTTGTTTTGAACCTTGTAATGTATTTTAAATGCATTATATTTATTTTGTGAGATCAGCTAATGGGTTTAAATTATGATTCTTATGTGAACTTGATTTGTCATTAGGTTTTCAAGAAAATTTGAAATAATTTCATACCCAAAATATGTATGCATTATAATTAGGTATTGTCATTAATTTTCATCAGCCTTCTATTTTCATTGAATAATTATGTTATAAAAGATATGTACTGAGTTGCATGCTTTGAGCTCAAAGGTTTTTTTTAACACAAATTTTTTGAAGTAAAGAGGCATTTGATTATGCATGTGGATTTCATTTTATTCTCAATAACTTGTTTGAATACACATAATAATGTAGTTATAAGGTATGGTCATGTTTTTAATGCATGAATTTTTAGTGTTAATTTGGTTTGTCAGAGTCGCATCTAAGTTTTATTATTCAAGTGTAGAATATATGATCATTTTTAATAAATAATACATTTCAAGTTTGATCATTTTTTGAGAAATGGCATTAAGGTTTTGTATTTTGAATATAAGTATTTGATTTTGAATGCATGTTTTAATGAATTCTTAAAATGTAATGGATAAGTTATGATATGTTGTTAAGGTTTGATATAGTTTATTTTATTTCTCTTCATTGGTTTAGTTGAGATCTTTTACTGCATTTGCATATTTATTTAAGTAAATATATTTTATTTTATGAGTAATTTTTAATTTAATTGGTTTATTTTTATAAGGTAAAATAAGATGATAATTGTTGGCATGAGATATTATTTAACATATCCAAATTTAAATTATTTACCAAGTCATCAATTTTTTTACACCATGTATGAACATATAGATATGATTATTTTAGGTCAAAGATGTAAAATATAAGGAAGTTGATTTGTTGATAGACAAACATGTTGGAAAACTACATAAATAATTGGTTTATTTTGGATTACACATGAATGGTTAAACATGTAGAAATTTTAATTCTTTTTAGACTTGTTTTATAAGATAGAACATTCATATCTAGATGGAAAATTTCATCACTAGTGTGACTAAGGTTTGATTGTAAATATGTATTATTTTAAATTTTATATATGTTATAGAAAGTTATGAGTTCTTAGTTAGTATAATTGATACCAAGTTATTTTTTATTATAAATGATAAAGATAAAGTATTGGCTAAGTATATACTATTTTCAATCCTTATTATAGGTATACTTATTATTATGTCATGGTGGATCCTAGACTCACATGATTCAAGCATAAATTTTTGGGGTAGAGTTGATGATAGTCATAGTGAGGTTACTCCTTCAAGGGGTAGTTCTCAAGGCTGATTGTTTCATGGTCGTAGGGCTGCTAACACTTTTCCTTGGCCATTTAATTGTGGAACATGAGTATATATTAAATTTGATGCTAGTGATCTTATTTTATGGATGTACTTAATTTTTTATTTATAATTATATTAAATTATATGGTAATAGAGGCTGGAGGGGAATATATTGAAGAACTAATCCTCATAGACTATAAGACACTCCAAATGAATCTTATCAACATATCCACACTATCATTTAGTCTAGCCTACTTAATACCCTTTGCATGGCCAACATGAGAATGTCCTTGATTTCAATACCATGTTTATTTAACCAGTTTCACTTGTGCCATAAAATACTAGAGTTCCTTCACTTGATCCTGATAAACCTACTTCTTCTAGAAAGAAATGTGTTAGCAACCCTACATAGAAACCCATGGTTACTTAGATATTGAAAATTTTGAAGTTGGAGATGATGATGATTCTAAAGGGAAATGGTTGATTGATCTTCCCATTGGCTCCATAGAGTACATAGATTACCAAACTATTATGGGTGATTATTTTATTGATCTAGTTTTATATGTTGAGTCTAATTGAACTATATTTTATTTTTTATTCATGATAATACTTTGACTTTCTATCATGATACAAATTTTTTATAATGTGGTGTATTATTTTTTTTGTGGTGTTTATTATGTTTGTGTCAAAATTTCATTTTATGTAGAAAAACTTATTTGGCATATTTAATTATTTTTCTATGGTTAAATGATTATGAAATTTAATATTAAGAGTATTTAAATTTATCTGATTGTTAGTATTTATTTAATGTTTTTTTATGCATAGTTAGATGTTTATTTTAATTTTTTAAAGTGAGTCAAGAGACCCCACCTATTATAAATGTCATTGGTCTATTTATTTTAAATTTGATCTATTAGAATTTATTTAAAGTTTAAACTTATAAAATCAAGTCATAAATTAACTATTTTAAACTTTTAGGACTTAGTGTATGTAAATCCTATGTTTGATTAAAGGGATGAGTAGACTAAATTAGGGAAATAATATTCATAAAATATAACCACTAATTTGTTACATAATTGAGTAGCTTTGAATTTTCTAAAAATAGTAATAAATAATGAAAATAAAAATGTATTAAAAAAACACTTGATATGGATGATCTAAGTATTGGAATTTAAGATGGAAGCTAGTATGACTGTTATCAACTAGATCCCTATGTTATAAACCATCCTAGATACTAGTTCCATAAGTGGACAATAGTGCCATGTGACTCTAGTGTCATAATATTGGTGTTAGTGTCTTTTGTGTAGGACTATCCTAAACTTTTGGGTTCACCTATGTATGGATTTTTTGGGTCTATTCTTGTATGTATGATTTCAATAATTTTATATTTTGCATATAATGATTTATTTATGGTGCAAACCCTAATCCTCCATGCAAGTAAGGTATGGGATAAAAAGTGTGCTCATTATTAGGATAGGTTGAGGATGCTAAAGACCCTATTGTAAAGAGATTTGCCTACATACCAATACTCTGAGGAGGGATCAAGCTCATTTTAGTTCTCCCAACATAAGTGTTATTGTAAGTGTAAGTGATTATAATATGATAGTGACCTTGAGTTCTTTGATTATTCTTGAGATTGGAAATTTGTAAAATCTAAGCTTAGGGATAGTATAGATGGTAGTATGTATAAGTAGGGAAAATAGGGATTGATAACCTTAATTATACTCAAATTATTTTGTGTTTGAATGGGTATTTTTCATCTAATTTACATCTAGTTGATAAAGGGATAAAAGTGATGTTTTGTAGCATTTATTACTTATGTAAATAATAAATGATGTCTAGCTTGACCTTAGTGGGATTTTAGTTTTGAAAATATATTTGTTCAAGAAATCTAGTGTAAAGGACATATGCATGATTTTGGGGACACTAGCACCCCATGGCTCTAGTGTCCTTATTATGGCACTAATGTTCAACTAGAATAACATTGGGCATGAAGGACTAGTATTAGGAAATGAAGGTATAGGACTAATTTGGAGTTGACTAGGGATGTTTGTGGCTTACATGAAAGTTTAATAAGTGTGATAATAGGGTCTAGTATAGGTCTAGGGCTAAGTTAGGGACATGTAGTCTCAATTAATACTCTTATCACTCAAATAACACTTTTTAGGTGATTACATTAACTAATTGACTTTAAAATTTAATAAAACATAGCAACAACTAACTAAAAGTTGGTTGTAACTTGTTTTATAATTATCTTTGAGAGGGATTACTTTATAAGGAGATCAAATATACTTTAAAAGGGAGAAACATATATAATTCAAGAGCTCTCATTAAAGTTTTAAAAGATATCCATCAAAAAATTTATTTTCTATGCAAAAATTATTGAAATCAAATGGCTATTTCATATAGACCAAATAATAAATTCTCTAATAGTGAAATAATTTCCTTATTTAACACAAGTATATTTAGGTTTCTTGTTTATTTCATAAATCAATCATCTGAAGTTTATTGAGATTTAATATATGTTGAGAATTGTAAATATGGGTTCATACAAGTATAAATCTATGTACTTGACCCAAATCATGATGAATACATAGCATCTTGTAACATTTTATTGATCTTTAGATTGTTAATTATTTTCTTTTTGAGATGGTTTTAACTTAGAATTTTTATTTCTCAATAAAATTTTATTTCACTTTATTCTAAGTTGACACTTGTTTCAAGACTCATAATTTATTTATTTATTTAAAATGATTATGTTTTATTTAATTTTCATTTATATGTTAGATTAACATAATTTTAGATTAGATTAATTTATATCTTAAGTTTATATTTGATAGTTTCTATTTCATTCAATTTTCTTAATTGATTTTATTTTAGTTTAATTTTCAATTTTGTTCTTTGTTTGCTTTCACTAAGTTTTTATCTAGTTTGATTTACTTTATTTACTTATTTTGAGTTAATTTATTGATCACTTTTAATATATTTTAGATTTTTTTTATATATGTATTGCTTCTTTAACTTTAGGCACTTCCATTTTACTGCATTTTGTTATTAGATTATCATAATTACATAATATTAGTATTTTCTTATTGATTAGTTTTCTTCTCTTATTTTAGTTTGTTTCT
The DNA here is from genome assembly GCA_037957365.1 of Torreya grandis. Lineage (NCBI taxonomy): Eukaryota > Viridiplantae > Streptophyta > Pinopsida > Cupressales > Taxaceae > Torreya > Torreya grandis. Next base: position 132,318 of record JARHVA010000928.1, read on the forward strand.
TAGTTATTAGTTTGAAGTTAGATTAATCCAAGATAATTTTATTAGTTTATTTTATATTTTATATGGATTAATACTAGTTCATTATTTTAGTTCAATTATACTTTAATCTTATAGAATAGATTGATATATCTTTGCTTCTTTCATTTTGATATAGTTGTAGTTCATTTTTATTTATTGTTAAATTAGTGTGTTACTATTTATTTCTATTTCACTATTTAGTTTTCATTTCTAATTGTCTTATTTATCTTTGGATTATTTTGATTCTTTTATTTTTACCTATTTTGAGCTCAAGAAATATAAGTGAATTGATTCAACAAAATTATAAATGATCAAAAATATTTCTTTCAAGATATCACATCTTAAATATGATTTTCTCTATTAGATAGGTTAGATAATATGGTTTTAATACGTTTCATATTTTTATATTAAATATTTTAATTTATTAAATATAAATTATGCATTTTTATATATTTGACTTTCTCTTTATTTCCTAAAACATTTTAAAAAAACCCTTCTACACATATTTGGAATCAATTCTCATTCCTTAGACCCTTATGATTAAACTAATATGATTTCATATTAACCTTCATGATAGGCAAAAGGGTTGATTCATTGGTGTAACATTTTTCATCACCTATAGTGAAGTACATTTTAATTTGAAAATCAATGTGATAGTTAATGCAATATGTATTTTTTTAAATTTTGAAATTTATGTGCTTTTATTTTAGGTGGCATTTGTTTGTACTCATATGCATTTAATTTTTTGAGTATTTAATGAATCAAGTTTTCTTACTTAGTTTATTCTTGATAAATCAAGGAAACTAGATGATAGACAAAAAGAGAAGTGAATCCATTCAAAGGTCAACAATGCTACCACATAGAATGAGAGTGTACTAGCATAAACACTATATAAAGAAAGAGATAGTCAAATTTCAAGGATACCAACATCAATCTAGGCTAATGATATCACATTAAATGATATATGAATAATATAATAGTGAAACCATACATATAGGAATAAATACAACATAAAAATATTTTCTTAAGTTCTCAATAAGAATAATAAAGACAATATCAAGTTTCATTGGCATAAAGAGCAAGAAATACAACACCTACAACCAGGTTTTAATTTTTTTACTTATTAAATATTCTTATTTATATCTAAAAAATGTAAATTGAATGAAATTATTAAATTTAAATGTCCATAACTAAATTTACATATATCTAAATTTGTATACCTTCTTCTTCTTCCTTACATGCTTACTATTGCATTCCTTATACTCTTCTTCTATCTAATACATTGAGTTTAAAACTAAGTGAAACATTGGCATAAAAATAAGAATGATAAATACCTAGATGTAAATTTATTATAATATCCTTGTAATATCCTTATGTAATATCCTTGTAGAGGCAGTCTTACTAAGTTGTATGCAAATGTCATTTCACGTGAAAAAAATAAAGTCCATGTGTAATAACATTGTAGATCCTTTCCTCAATTTGAGTCAAAATTTTTTTTCAATCCCAACTTGACTCTTATTTATCTATATATGTACTTTTCATGAAAAAATACTAAATATTAGACATTATTAATTCACCATGTAATATCCTTATATATTATTTCCTCAAGTTTAATTTATTTTCCACTATCTTGACTTTGTATGTAATTTTAATACCACATAAAATTAATTATCTAAAATTAATTCCTTTTATACTTAGTAATAAATTTTTACTCCTCTAAAACATTGAATTCAAAACTTTAAAATCATTATTACAAAATATTATGCAATGTCCCCTTGTGATAATTTTGATTTATATTTTTGTCACCTAGTAAATGTTTAGTCATAGGCATACTTATTTAAATATTAATTTTCAAATTTATTTTGACTTATGGTTGGTGTGTATATGAAAAATTAATTTTTATGAAAATTAATTATAGTAAATTGATTTTATTTTTAAAAAACTAAGTACTTATTACTCTCTAAATGTGCACTCATAACTTATAATGTAAAGTTGATATTTATTTCTTCATAAATTAGTATTTATTAATAAGTAGATACCTATATTGTACATAAGATAACAATATTTGACTATTAATTGATAAAAAAAAATAGCATATTTAGAATGAATACAATTTCTTAGTATACACAAGTTTAGTAATATATTCTGAATATTATCAATTAAAAATCTAATAGTCTTAGAATGTGTGCAATGGGCATGTAAAATTAGCATGTTCCAAAGGCTCAAAATTATTAAGATAAGACTATTAATAAGAATATCATTAATCAATAATCCAATTAATATATTCTTAACTTGTGTGGAGTTGTTAAGTGAAGATTTGACATACATTAAGCTATGAATATTGGAATCATAATTTGAGAATTTTATTATGTTTTATATAATTGGCATTGAGAAATAATTTATAATATTATTTCCACTCAACACAATTTTGGTTTATTAATAATATTATCAATTAAGAGTTTAATATGTCCATTCTAGACAATATATTAACTATATTATGAGCATTGAGAAATAAGTGCTCATTTTATGCCCCAATATACTAAGGTAGTAATAGTAATTAGTAAGAATATTATTAATTAATAATCCAATATTTATATCTTATTTATAATAGGCATGTGCCTATTCTAAACCAATTAACAATAATATGAACATTGAACAAGTAGTGCTCATATTATGCCCCATTATACACATCTAGTTTAATAAGAAAATTATCAATTAAAAATAATTTTTTTTATTTTGTGTATAATGGAAACATGTAAATTTTACACAATAAAATTCTATTATATTATTAATTAATAATGTTATTGTCTAATGTGCATAATGGGCATGTTCCCATTCTACACAAATTAATAATATTGGATTCTTAATTGATCATGACATTCTTATCTTTTTTTAAATAGGCATGTCCCCATTCTACACAAGTTAATAATATTATGAGTATTGAGGAAGTATTGTTCATATTATTCCCCATTCTACATAGGTCTACTTTACTAGGAAAATTATAAACTAAGAATCCAATATTTATATTTTGTGTAGAATTGTCGCATGCAATTCTAAAATATCAAAGACTATTAGATTATTAATTAATAACATTAATATCTAATGCCAATAATGGGAATGTTCCCATTATACACAAATTAATAATATTTTATTCTTAATTTATTATGACATTCTTATCTATTTCAAAATGGCTATGTGCCTATTATACATAAGCTAAGAATATTATAAGATACATAGATATAGAGGTTGAATAATAGAGGTTGAGGAAAAACCAATGAATAATTGAATGGGGAAGAAGAATTATATGCCCCATAAAAATATGTGTCTTTCATATTAGCTATCACATAAATTTTTTTGATGAGGCATTAGATGAGGTTAAGTGGCTAGAGGAAAAATAAAAACATAAAATAAGAATAAAAAAGGTGTCATAAAAATCCCAAGAAAAGAAGAAAAAATAAGAGTCTATTTAAAAATAATAAACCATTGAAATATAGGCCTAAGAAGATTCCACAACCAAGAAAAAATTCTAGAGGAATTAACATCTAAACAAAAACAATAAAAAGAAAAAAAGGAGAAGGAAGAGGAATAATTGAGAAAGAAGGCAGCTGAAGACACAACCAAAGATCTAGAGGATGAAATAAATAAGTTGGCTTAATAATCCACTCACAAATAAGAATATAAAAATAAAAAAAGGGATAGGAATGTGCACTTGAAAATAAGATTACGGTAGAGGAAGAAAAGAAGAATATAGTGGCTCATAAAGCTGCCAAAACTTTCACACTTAAAACCTAACCACCCTTTTCCACTTCACTATCCCCTAGTTACCATTATCCCCCCATTTAATTTGTAATGTTAACTCTAATACCCTAAAAATACCTAACCAACATCAAATCCATTTTATCTTGACACAGACAACTCATACCCTACATCCTACAAATAAAAATATTGTTTATTGTTACATCAATTGTAATTCATGACATATCATAGAAAATAATATTAAAATATAGTCATAATAAAAGGTCAACTATTAATTTCCTAAATTTATTTTTCATGGTATATATTTAAAATTCCTTACATTTACTTTTTAAAATATAAGTGAAGTGAAATAAGACCACCTATTCTTCTCTCACCTTATTGGCAAGATATGATTACAGTCTAAGTCTTAAAATATTTATTGAAAAAAATAAGTGTGATTAAAAAAATTTATTTATTTTCACTTTATGAACTTTCTACATCAAAAATTATAATTATCAAACTTTGATGATATTTCAATTAAATGAGATCTAGCTACATATCATCATCTCACTCTTTTGAAATCCTTTATTATAAATGTAAGACATTAAACATTTATATTGTGATATTAAAAAATATTATGCCACATGTCTCCATCCATTCTATGTGTTATCATCTCATGACATAGCTCCACTACAAACCTTTATTTTAAAAGTATGAAAAAAAATTCCTTGACTACCCATGACTAGGCAAGATAAGCAAGAGATTAACATTAGTCAAATGAATCCCCACAAAATTATTAGTTGTACATCTATGTAGAATAATTTTTAATTGTGTGTCAAAATATTTCATCACCCTAGGACCCTTCAACTAACTATAAAGAACCAAATATCTATAAGTAATACCAACACCCTTGGGTTTCACTTCCACATGTAAGTGACACCTAGCCACCCCAAACATAATCCTAAGTGCCATGAAAACAAAGTGTGGATGTGTGCATAACATGATCTTAGAAATAAATGGTCAATCACTGAGGTAACTAGGTAAGTTATATATCAACACCTAGCTGGGTTGCATCATCGTGATAACTATAAATCTAAATTAAAAGAAAAATAACTCGTTATAAATCATGTCGTCAACTTATAATTTACTATGCTTGTTTTTAATTATCTTCACCATTACCACAATCCTAATTCAAATAATAAAATGTCTCATATGAGTTGATCCCATAATTGCATAAGATGATAATATTGGATTCATAATTGATAATGTTATTATCTTTTTTAGAATTGACATGTTCTACACAAGCTAATAATATTATGAGTATTGATCAAGAAGTGTTCTTAACATGTACCATTATACATAGTTATGGTATATTAAAATAATCATCAATTAATAATCCCATATTACTATTTTTTGTATAATGGGCATATGCCCATTCTACCCAAGCTAAGATTATTGGATTCTTAATTGATAATATCTAAATCTTTTATAGCATGGGAAAGCGATAATTTTAAACATGAAAATAATATTATGCCTATTCTAAATAGGTATAGTGTATTAAAAATATATTATCATTTCATTAAGCCACATTCATTAATGTAATCATGCATATTCATGTGCACTCCCAATGTAATTAGTAATGGATTTAACCCATGGCACATTTTTTTAATTTAAATTTTTTAGTCATGTAATTTCCATTCTGACTAATAAACATCTATGTACCAAATGTAAATTGGAATACATGGTTCATTTCTCAAGGATAAGTCAATGGTTAGTTAGTAGGTGTGAATTCCAAAAACTTTTTCATGATGTAAATAAGTGCTAAAAGTTTATAAAATGTCATGATAAGATGCTATGGGTTCCCAAGAATGTAATCAAGGAAAGGTAATAATGAGTGGTAAAATCTAGGGAATTAATAAGGATATTCTAACTAGAAGATAAAACATCAAGAAGCATTTTAATTACACCCCACATAACATGAAGTATAAAACCTATTTTTTTACAACATAACTAGAAATCACCTTTATTATAATAATGACACTTTGGTAATATGGAAGGCTATGTGTTCATAAGAGAACCTGCTAAATTTAGGCCATTAATGAGAATAAGGAAAGTTGTAAGAATTTTTAGAATGTAGGATGGTTTGGTTGTTTTGATAAGTTAATAGGGTTTGATGAAAAAAATTCCTAGGATTTTAAAGAAACATTTATGAATTATGTATCCACTATCAAAGGACTACAAGTATAAATTTATGAAGATTTTATAGAATATGTAACTAGTTTGCCTTGTACATGGGAACTTTAGCATAAGAATCCTGGTATTACTATATCTAAGACTCTATTTTTCATATAAGGAGAGTAGTTGGAGTCCTCAATCAAAAGTACACTTTGTTCTTCATTTCCCTATATTTGGGTAAAATTTTCCCTCTACATTTTTAATTACTTAACTTGTGAGGGTAGATATTCAATGATGTATAAAGTACACTTCAAGATCCTAGATTATCTTGGCATGGGATAAGGTTGAATGTACCTAAATTTATATTAAATATATTGATAAGGATGGCAAAGAAATACTAAAAGGGGAATCCAACATATGTGTCTCATAATTATCTAATTTAAGTAATTTTACATAAATTTTTTATGGAATAAATACTTAACCTAAATTGGGAATTACTTTTGACAATACAATAGCTATCGTAAGAATAACAGTAGGAAGCCACTACTAGAGAACAAGGAATGAATATTGAATAATAGGAAGTTTTTACATATGAATAAGAAGATCATGTGGCCAAAGAAAATATAAAGATATATGAGATAGTAATAATTATGAAGTTAATATGAACTCCTTCCTTAGAAAAATATGCTAGAGGTAATAAGAGGACTAAAGACACCCCCTCTACATTAAAATATATTAGGAATAATTAAAAGGTTTTAACTCCACTTACTCCTATAAGAAAATCACAAATAATTAGGTGTATAATAACAAGACAACACATTCTAATATCTCCTAATTTTATTCAAATAAATATTGGGTAATCATCAAATAAATAAGATAAATTTAGTGTAGATGAATTTCAATTTGTCAGTATTTTTAAGAAATGAAACATTGGAGTAATTCACATAATATGGAAAGAGAAGAGGTATAATTTGATTAACAATATTATAATTTTGTGGATGAATAAGTGGAAATGGTAAATAAATAAACCCTAGTTCAAAAAATTTAGGAATAAAATAAAAAATTGGTGAATTCCCTAAGGGAAATTGAAACCCTTAGGGCACATATTGAGGAACTAGAGAAAAAGAGAATGAGCTAGCTACACTAGATATGGTGGAAGAAGTGTATAATGGAAATTTTTAATCCCATAAAACTTAGAATTTAATAGAAGAGTCTATAAAGGCATTAAGACACTTATAAAATACTTTTTCAAATACTTCCATTTAGACTAAAAAGCTCAGTTAAAATTAATTATTAATGGAAAGGGATGTCAATATATAGATCATGCATATTTTATGGCACAATCAATTTATTCAATTAAGAGATGAAGAAAAAGTTTAAATAGGTGGATTCACAAATTTTAAAATTGAAAAATAATGTAGAAGATATGCATTAGTTAATAGTGAAAATAATGAGTTTCAAACCTCCTAAAAGAGTGTATGTTGTATATCTTGAGGCACTATGGTAAAAAGTTTAGTTCATGAGATTATATTGTGACATGCCCAAAATATTAAGTGATATTCACTAATTATTTGAAATATATAATAGTAATACTCTTAAGGATCAAAATAATTTATGAAAACTATATACACAACTATGTTATTATTCATGACCAAGAATGGAATCCATACCTATATTTTGGTGATGTACTTCTAATAAATGTTTCTTATTATCTTTATAATGAGAAAATAAGAGGTGAATAATTATAGGAGTGTCATGAGAAAGAGAAATAAACCAAATTAATGATCATAAAGGAGGCTACTAGGATAGATGTGATAAGAGCAAAGTGTATTGAATTAATAAACAAAAGAGAAGTAGCTACAAGAACTAGGACAAAAAAATAGAGGCCCAAAATTGGTACTTGTCTTTCTCACAAAATTAGTTCAAGAAACCTAGAATTATTATTTATTTATATGGAATGTTTTTACCCTTTAGTATAAAAGGAAGGATCCATTCTCAATGTAAAATTTTAGGGCATATCTCAAAAGAGTCGCCAAATATATTGATGTGAAAAAAAGGAAGAGATTGAATTAGCTTTCCATAACCTATAAACCTCCTAGTTTATGGTTTACCATTATTTATTAGATGGGAATAGAGTAATTTAATGAAATAAATAAAGATATGAAATGGAAAATGATAGAATATAATTTTGGTTTTTATAAAAAAAGGGGACATGTACAACAAGACCATTTGAATTCTTAGTGTTATGCTCCCATGTTCAAATTTTTATATTACTCGAGGACTAGAAACAAGTGTAGTTGGGGGAGTGATGATTTGAGAAATCATCTATAAAATCACTCCTCTAATCTTATTTTACTAATTTTCTTCTTCCATTCCTAATTATATGAAGTTACCTTTTGTATCCCTTTCCTATTGAATAGTATTAATGAATATGTTGTGCACATCTTTATGTTTTATGTTTAAACTAATTATTTTATTAACGAAGCTTTCATATTGTAATTTTATTATTGTTTTTTATTTTAATACTCATTTGGAGTATTCAAGAACACGTAAAAATAATGAGTTTTAAGGATCATTACCCAACCTGAAGCAATTAGGTGTCCATTCAAAGTATTAGAGAATGGTAAATTAATTTGTATTAAGATAATGGTGGTAGTATTTTATAAAAATAATCATGTATTTTATTAACATATTTATATTAATTTAATCATGCATATTCAATTACATTCCCGATGCTACTAGTTTAACCCATGACACATTAATCCTTTTTTAGCTAAATATAATACTTGCTCATTCAATTTTTATATTTCATATTTCACATGTGGACATTGACCACTTCATTTTCATTATATGTTTTCATGGAGCAAAATTATCCATTAAATCCATCTCCCAAAATGTAAAGTTTGGTATACACACTTAGGTATATCTCATCCTTTTACTCTAACAATTCTAAATAAAAGGAGGGAATCTTTAAATACTAAATATAGTCTTAGATACTTGAAAATGACAAGTTTGACACACATTTATTATGCATGACTTGATCACTTAAAGAAGGTCCTAATTGTATCATCTCACACTTTCATGTTATATTATGATTAAACCCTTCCAATTTTTTTATTCACCTAATTGAATCTCATTATCTATTTCAAAATTTATAAAGATCCTTCACATAAATCTCTAGATTCTTAGTTTAATCCACCTATACACATGTTAGTTATACTAATTACGGTCATTATCACTAGGTGATAATGACTTATGTTTGTTAGACCAAACCACTCCTAGTAATGACTATTTTCTAAAATATATGCATATTTAAGGTTGATCCATAGGTCTATATTTTAAGTGGAATGTTAAATTATTTAATTTAATCCATATATAAAAAATTAAATTGTCATTCAAAAGGGACTTATTAATTATATGATATACATTTATACACTATAACACACTGATACAATTTACCTTATTATTCCCAATGTACAAACCTATTTCTAGGATCAATCACAATCCAAGTTTGAATCACTCAAAATCTAAGTCAAAGAAAGAATTTTAAAGTACCAAATATAATCATTAGTTTCATACACATAATGAAGGAACATAATTTCATAATCACACTAGGTGGGATAACTATGTGCAACTTATTTTACCTCTTTAGATTATTGTATATGTAGGCATAATTAATCATAAAGTGGAGCTAGTTAGGGTCAGCTTAGCCCATTACACTTCCCTAATATTTTTAGGTTTATAGTTCCCATAAGAACACTTAGGGTTTCGACGTAAAGGAGGAATATTTCTAGGTTGACATGCATAATCAAGGTTAAGGATCAGAAACATAAATAAAATATAGTCTCAAATAACTATAAGGTCACTATATTATAGTTATATATATGCCAGTACTAACCATCATATCAATATTGATTGATAATACTAATGCAACCCTATGAAACTGACCCATGACATATAATAAATGAATTATGAAATATAATGAGACATAGGATTATTTATCAGTGATTTCAAATTCCATAATTTAGTCATAGTAAAATAGTCAACTTGAAAAGCTAAGTATCGTGATCTCTTTAGTACTTTATATATTTATCATATTCCCCTATAAAATAAGAAGAATTAATCTCAATAATTTATTTGTATATATGCTTTTATGCCACACACACACACACACACACACATATCATTAATTTAAATTAGGGTAAATTAACACTCAACCAACATAGTCTTAAAATGAAGCACATAATCTCTGATGCATTTATGGAATTATTGTCTAGGTTTAGATACTAAGGTTGTAAAATAATTTATAGATCCATAGGTAAATCACTAAACTAATAAAGTGAATAATCCTTCAAGATATTTATAAATAACTTAAAAGTTTATTGATATGAAATAAGTCTAAAAGGGAAGAATAAAACTCCCTAATGTGATGAGAAGTGTCTCTTTTTCCATTGAACAATTTAAAAATTAAAGCAATAAATCCTCCTAGAAATGGTTATTATTGACCATTTTGGTCCTACAAAATCAGTCTCCTTCCCCTATTGTTCTGAGCCAGTTCAAATTTGGTTTGCACAAGTCTTTCAAAAAAAGGATGAACCAGTTCAATAGTTCCACGTCAAGGTTCAATGGCATGATCTTTCCAAGAATTTTTAACTTCAACTTTGAACCATTGTTGGTTCAATCAGTTGGTTCAATTGGTTGGTTTAGTCAGTTGGTTCAAAGTGTTTGGTTTAAAGTAGTTGGTTCAAGAAATTGGTTCAAATCAGAAGGTTCAAAGGGGGTATTCTAAAGCCTGAAGGACAAGTGCCCTTGTGGAGGGTAGTTAGGTACAAATTGGACCATTCCAGCAAGCTGCAAAGGGCAATTCTAAACCCAAAAGTGCCCTTGTGGAGGGTAGGGAACTCTTGCGAAGGAATCAAAAGACAAGGCAAAAGGGGCAAGTTTTCTTTTATGGAAGAGACTAAGGTATTTCTTAAGGAAATTCAAAGGATGAAATCCTTCAAAAAATATGTATGAAGGTATTTATCTGAGGTTTTTTTTGAAAGAAAGAAAGGGGCCAAATAAGGAATTATTTTAGAAGAAAATCCCATGATAAAAGGACAATGCAAATTCTTTCAAACAAAAAGTCCGAAGGAATTCCTTCAAACTTTTTGCTCAAAAGAATTCACACGAAACAAGGGTCAAACATTGAAGAGAACATTCCTTCAAACAAATGTCTGAAGGATTTAAAGACCAAGACCACCTGAAGTACCTTGAAGGGTAGGTGCCCTTGCAGGGGGCTCTCGGTGACTATGAAAGGGACCTTTCTCCAAGCCATGAAGGGATACCTTCTCTTCAGGAAGGTTAAAAGATAAAGGCCTAAGAAGAGAAAGAATGGTTGAAGGAAGGAAAGCTAAAGGAATTGATCAAGGGGTGATGGGCCTGAAGATGTCAAAATCTAACATAGTGAACTAGCCATTCAAGTTTAAATGTCTGGTGATGTCCCCATAGATGTCAAATTTAGGACAAGGGAATAGCCGTTGGCTTTCAAATGGTGATGGGCACATGAATTCCAACTTTATGGAAATTAAATAGCTATTGATTTTTAAATGATCGAGCATGAACTTGAAGGAATTAAAAGGCCTTATGACCAAAAGGAAGAGCCCACTAAGAAAAGAGCCTAAGGAACCAACCAAGGATTGATAGAAGATAGCCTTAGGGGGCTCAGATTGCAAGAAAGAGCCAATAGATGACAAAAGACAAAACCAAGAAAAGATAAAACTAGAAAAAGATAAAAATCAATAATGAACTCAGTAACCCATCGAGAAAGGAAAATAGACAAAATAGTCCAAGTGGAAAAAAAAGGTGTCAACACAAGGAGTTATTCAAGTGGTTGAAATAGTTTCTGCCAAGTGGTCATCAAGGAGCACAAATAGTGAACGACATGACCTATTTTTGCATTAATGGTCAGACAAATGCATGAATGTCTTAAAGAAGTGGTATTATTTGTAGAAAAATGGTGTGGCCCATGTTTTCACACATGACATTTAATATATTTTAAATTCCTAAAGTCAAAATTGGAGCTGACACAACATTCTCTTTCAAGTGGATTCCTCTTCCTAATGCTCTCAACACAGCATGGGCCATTTATTTTCCAAAAAGTGCCAAAGTCTTTTCCAAAAAGGCTATATATTTGTAACTTCTCATTTGAAAAAGGGATCTCTCATTTTTGTATGGTGTAGCCCTACCAAATTTTCACCTTGAATCAATAAAAAGTGTTTTACCTCTATCTAGTTGGATATATCTCTGAGTGTGCCTAAGTATTTACCTTATGTCCAGTCATTGTTCCATGATGGTTTCATAGGATTGATACCAGCACACCTATTATAGACAAAGCACCATTCTTGTAGGTAGCAAAAAGAGTTGTATCTAGAGTGCAGAGATAGGAGAGGGTTATCAAACAATGTGTCTTCCTACATCACCTATGGTAAGTTCATCTTCTGTGTGTCTTCATTAAGCCTTTTTGTTAAGTTCTCTATAGTTTGGTCCTTATATTAGATAAAGTGTATGTATGTGCTCTTATGGTTTGAAGTGTGAGAAAATGAGTAGATCAAACTTTTTTGGTGCATCATCGTCTTAGCTTAGGTTCTGCTTCAACAATCCTTCTCTCTTTTTAACCCCCCCCCCATTATATATATATATATATATATATATATATATATATATATATATATATATATGTATGTATGTATGTATATATATATATGTATGTATATATATATATATGTATATATATATGTATATATATATATGTATATATATATATATATGTATATATATATATGTATATATATATATATTAGCCATAGTACTAGAATAACTTAGAGATGCATCAAAGGGAGCTAGCCCTTATCTAGAGATTCTCCCCTCAATTTCGCCAAACCCATAGGCAAGAGAGGAGTCTCCATTATGTCATGTGGAAGAGAGAAGCCCAACCTTCTCTCAAGGGTGCAATCCATAGTGTCAATAGTTTTTGGCATGCATGGTGGGACCTTTTTTAACAAATTTTTTAACACTTAGCAAAGTTCTAGGATTGATGTTGGTCCTGTTATAGTAAAATCAACCATTTTCTAGCATCTAGTGACTCCACTATTAATAACATCAGTCTCTGGTCAAAGGCCAGTATGACATCCTATGCCTAAAGTCACCACATGATCTAATGCTAAGGGTGTCCCTTTTGAATTTGTTAAACTACCTTTAAACTTAGCAAGATGACTGAGGTTTTCAATACTCATACTTATTCAACAAATTGTTTTCCTAGACCTGCTATAAGATACACCTACACAAGAAGGCCTCGGTTGAATCATGTCATAGCTATGGCTTTAACTTTTGTGGCTTTTCATGGTTAGAGTCCTTTGAATCTCCTGCATTATGACCCAATCCAAGGGGTAGTCCTTAAAAGTGTACCTCCCTTTAATGGAGAAGGGCCCATTACTGACATTAAACACATCAGAAATATTGTTAACCTCTAAAATATTCACAATGTCACTGAAGAAAACATTGCTATCAGATTGTTGGCATTGTCTTTCAAGGGCAAGGTTTTGGACTAGTATGGGACTTTGCCCATGAATTTAGTTGATTCCTAAAATGATTTAGGAACACTCTTAACAAATAGATTTGTGGAGAAGAGTGACCACCTCTCACTTGCTGAGCAACTGACCACTATGAAAAGAGCTCCACATGAATTCATGCAAGATTTCAATACTTAGTTTTAAAAAACATATAATAGAATCCCCATTCTAGTAAGGCCGACACTAAGCTATGATTTCTTATATTATTTGAAAGCATTGAACAATGACATTGCTATCATGATACAGTCCATGGCAGGACATGTGTTGTCTACTACCTATGACATAGCTATAGTGGCTAAAAATTTCCTAGTGCAAGCTGGGAAGATATCCCCTAGACCTCATATGCTACTCTTTCTTGAATTGTTGCCTCCTATCCAAACTATTACACCTACCTTAGCTCTTCTACCTAGCATAAAAAACCTAGTTGTTACTCTGTCCAATGACCTCCATGAAGTAAAAAGCTTTTTGCAAAGCGTAATAAATGAACTAGTGGCTCTCAAAAGGTAGTAGGCTCAGAGTAATTAGCCAAATCAAGGATATAAATAGTATGGAAAATTAAATAGACCAGCTTTATAGAATTACAATCAAGGATAGGGTCAGTTTGCATAGGCTAGACCTTTTCAAGGCTATAATCTAGGTGCCCCTTCATCATCTAAGGCCATGGTGCCTACTCAAAACAATCTAGTACAAGAGCAACCAAATTGCTCACCCATGTGATATAGTCAAGATCAAGTTGTTTACACAAATGAAATGTTGAGTCAGTATATGAATGCATAGGATAATCGAGTAGCCACCCAATTCCCTAGCTTTGAGGTGTCATTACAACATGGCATGGATAGCAGGCTAGCTCAGCCTGATTCCACTCTCATGAATCACTTGGAAGGTGAATTTTATACAGTCAATTATGTGGGTAGTATAAAAAATCAAGGTGATTATGTCATAGCTAACACAAGGCCCAAGAGGAGAGCTATGGAATAATCTCAAGTAACTACTCAAGCTTATGCACCATCTTCTTCACCATAGGTGAACCATAAATTTCCAAATTTTAGGCTGCCATTTATACCCTCAGCTCTTAGGCCTACACCTCAAAAGGCTGGAAGTGATCCCAAAGAAAACTTTAAAGGGAACAACCCTTAGATCAATATGGTAGAGTAGATGAAGAAGATGCACATGAATATTTCCTTATGGGATTCATTATCAATATCGGGACAAAAGGACATGATACAAAAGGAATTACATGGGCTTAATGAACAAGCTATCCCAATGAAAACTGATAATGTTATGATCACAAATGGGCAGCCTTCCACATCAAGCTCAGTTAAGAAAGAAGAAAAGCTCACCCCTTTGTATTGTCCTTGGTCACAGAAGATTTCTTGGTGCACAATTGCATCATTGACAGTAACACAAACATCTCGGTAATGCCTAAATGCATAGCAAATAAACTGGGGCTCAAATATGAAGAAATGACTAAAGGAGTCCTATATCTAGATGGATCACAAGCAAAGATAGTTGGAGTGGTGAAAGGTTTAAACTTGACGCTACATGCCTACCCAAATTTTTCAATTCCCCACGATGTGGTAGTAGTGGATGTTCCCCCCTACTTTGCCATTTGCTTGTTCAAGGATTTCGTATATAAAATAGGTGGCTACCTAGTAATAAATTGGTCCTACCTAGTTTTTAGAACCAAGTATGGGACTAAGGTCAAGATTTAATTAGATCCAATCCATAGAGATCATCTAGAACCGTACTCACTTAAGGTAGAAAATGTTAGCTATGCCATTATTGATCAAGAAGATTTCCAAGTAGATCGATCTCCACCCTCTACCCTTGAAGGAGTTGTTGACCTACTCTTGGATGAATGGGGAAGTGACAACTTTGAACATGATCCTAACAAATTTATAGAAGATGTAGGCCTTGGGATTTATTTCATGCATGAAGAGGGTATGTTTGTACCAAATTTGATGAAAACCAGCTAAGAGAACTCAAGTTTATGGCAAATTTTCTTTGATGGCTCAAGGAGCAAGTTGGAACCTGGTGGGGGAGTGGTGCTAGTCTCCCCCTCATAGGAAAAATAGTTTTCAGCCTTCAAGTTTTAATTTTCTTGCACATGCAATGTTACAAAGTATGAATCCCTCATCCATGGGTTGGAGTGGGCAAGGAAATGAGGAATTAGGGAGTTATAGGTTTTTGGGGACAATGAGTTAATCGTGAATCAGGTGAAAGGCCTGAACCTGACTAAGAATTCCTTTCTCAAGTCCTACAAGCACAGTTTATGGGACTTAGTGGAGAGTTTTCTTGCTTTCAATGCCACCTCCATTCTAAGGGAGCAGAACAAATTAGTGGACAGACTAGTAGTAGTTGGTGCTCAGTTTGACGTCACCAAGGAGATAGGCTGAGGCCACAATCCACATCATTTGAAAGTGGTAATCAGACCCTTTGTGCTTGACAACATCACTAACTAGTAGGTGTTTGAATATGATCAGTAGATAGCAATCTTCTTGTAATAGGAAGTTGAGTTTGCTGCTAGAAACCAGGCTAAGCTACAGTAGTAGTATGGAAGCCAAATTATTTAACTAAAGAAGAATAAACTTCCCAAAGGCTTGGTCACTCTCAAAAGTATATTCAACAAGAATGACCAATTAAAAAATGATAAAGCAAGCATCACGATGAAGAAGGAGAACTATGAAAAAGTTGAGATATTCAAGGATAAGCTGATTGCACCTGGGAAAGTGTGTACAGATCATGAAAGGTAGGCCTTCATCTTATTGTGCCAAGAATTTGTTGATGTCTTCGCTTGGGAGTATAGAAACTTAAGGGGTTTTAACCCAAGTTTGGCCCAACATACCATTGAGTTAGAGGAAGGTTCCAAGCCCATCAAGAAGAAATAAAGGCCTGTCAACCTGAAGATTGAGCCTCTCATGCGAAAGGAACTAACCAAGCTGATTGAATCCAAAATCATATTTTTGATCAAACATTCTTCTTGGCTAGCCAATCTTATTCCTATCTAGAAAAAGAATGGGGAGATCATATTGTGCATAGATTTTAGAGACCTTAATAGAGTCTCTTTCAAAGACCATTATCCTCTCCCAAGTATGGAGCAGATCCTCCAAATGGTGACAGGTAGCGAGTGTTTCTCCCTCTTAGATGGGTATTTAGGATATAATTAGATTTTGGTGCAAGACTATGACCATTACAAGACAACCTTCACTACCAAATGGGGGATGTTTTCTTATAGAAAAATGCCATTTGGATTGTTTAATGATGGTGCCACTTTCTAGCAAGCCATGGACATGGCCTTTTAAGGCCTAATAAATAAAATTATGCAGTGTATCTTGATGACATGAGAGTATTCTCTAAGGAGGCGGGCCAACACATGAAACATCTTAGACAAATCTTTGAGAGGTGTAGAGAGTTTGGTATCTCCCTCAACCCAAAGAAATGCATGTTCATTGTCCATGAGGGTAAACTCCTTGGCCATGTTGTCTCAAAAGAAGGCTTGACCATTGATCCAGAAAGAGATCACTCTATCCTAGAGCTATCCTTGCTTAAACATAAGAAGGGTTTGTAGAGCTTCTTTAGCAAAATAAATTTCAATAGGATATTAATTCCAAATTTTGTGGAGGTAGTCAAGCCATTGACCTCTATGCTAAAAAAAGATGAGAAGTTCATGTGGACAACACAAAGGAAGGATAGTTTTGAAGAGATCAAGTAGGCTATCATCCAGGCTCCTACCTTGATTAGTCTTGACTTCACCAAAGATTTCAACCTCTACACCTTTGGAAATGAAGAGGTAATCTTCGTTATGCTTACCTAAGAAAATGGTGAGAACCTTGAACAAATGCTTGCATTTTTTAGCCAAGGTTTAGAGGGTTTTGAGGTTAGGTATACATATGTGGAAAAGTAAGTCCTTGTAGTCATATAGAGTCTGAAGAAATTTAGACATATGCTATCCAACAATAGGATTCACCTCATGGTTCCACATCTCAGCATCAAATATTTCTTGACCAACCATGATCTAAATGAAAAGAGAGTGGGATGGATCACTAAAGTAATGGAATATGATGTGGATATCAAAACCACCAAGCTAGTAAGAGGAAAAGGCCTATGTGAACACCTTGATGTAGAATTTAAACAATAGAGAGAAGATAGTTTTCTCATTCATGATGAAGCCACAATAAAAGAACTAGCAGTCATGAAGGATTAGACATCAGACATGAGGCATTTCCTTCTTACTGGTGAGTGCTTGTAGGGCCTTGATAGGACCAAGAGGAGATATTTTAGATTCCAATCTCTCCCTTATGTCCTAATCGATGGAGTGTTGTTTTGAAGGGATTTCTTAGGAGTGCCTTTAAGGTGCATAGACCCAGGTCAGGTCGACAGGGTGTTGTTTGAGTTCCATGATGTGCCAGCTGGTGGTCACTTTACTCTTAAGCTTATAGCTTCAAGAATAATGAGAGTTGGTTACTTCTATCCCACTTTATTCAGAGATACCCATGCTTGGGTATGAAAGTGCTAAAAGTGTGCACTTTTTGATGGGAAACAATGGCTGGATGTAATGCCTTTATAACCTATTTAGGTGGAGAAACCATTCATGCAATGGGGCCTAGACTTCATAGGGATGATCAATCCTCCCTTCAATGTTGGCTAAAAATGGGTTTTGACCACCATATACTACTTCACAAGATGGGTAGTGGTTGTCGCTTTGAAGGAAGCCAATGAAAGTGTAGTCTTGGACTTTTATGAAGACCTGGTGATAAGGTTTGGAGTCCTAGCTACCATCATATCAAACAATGCATTGGCCTTCATGGGGACTATAACAAGTGAATGGGCATTGAGATACGACATCTATCTTATCACTTCTTCCAATTACTACCCATAAGGGAATGGGTTGGCTGAGTCTACCAATAAGAATTTGATCAAGATTATCAAAAGAACAATGAAAGTGAATCAAAGAACTTGGCATGCCAAGTTGAAAATATCCCTGTGGGTAGATAGGGTCACTCCAAAAAGGGCAATTATAAATTCACCATACACACTCGTGTATGGAAGGCAAGCTAGACTTCCTATTTCACTTAAATTTCTAGCCTTGGACCTTGCTCATCAGCTACAGTTAGAAGAAGGTAATAGCATGGAGGTTAGGCTATGTGAATTGATGGAACTTCAAGAAACAAGGGACCAAGCTATGGCTTCTATGACCAACCACAAACAATAGATGAAGAAACACTTTGACAAGAGATCCTCATCAAAAGGTTTCTCTGAAGGAGATATCATCTTGAGATGGGATGAGGACCGAGCTAAGCCTAGAAAACACATGAAGTTTGACGCCCTATGGAGTGGTCCATATGTCATCACTTAGTGTAATCAACACAATGCATTCCAACTCTCTGGGTTAGATGGTGAAGAACTATGTATTCCAATAAATGGGATACATCTCAAGCATTATCACTAATCTTTCTTCCATCATGTACATATTTTCCTTATTTTTCCCCTATTTTCATTAAGTACTTTTGCACATGTTAGTAGTTTTCTTAATCTTGTGTGTGTTTGATTTCCTTTTGGGGTAAGACCTCTGTGATTTATTCTTAGATATCTCAAGGATATTTTCTAACTCTTTCAAAGCTACATCTTGACTCCATGCCTAAGGGACTTTGAGGCTACTAGTTTCTTAAGCATAGCAGGCATGTTTCCCTTGGGAATTGCCAATTTATTGACCATTTTGGTCTTACAGGCCAAAATCAGTCTCCTTCTTCCCTTGCTATTCTGAGCCAGTTCAAATTTAGTTTGCACAAGTCTTTCAGCAAAAGGATGAACTAGTTCAATGGTTTAACATTAGGGTTCAACGACATGATCTTTCCAAGAACTTTGAACTTGAACTTTGAACCATTATTAGTTCAATCAGTTGGTTAAATAAGTTAGTTTAATTGGTTGGTTCAGTCAGTTGGTTCAAAGTATTTGGTTCAAGTAATTGGTTCAAATTGAAAGGTTTAAAGGGAGTCTTCCAAATCTTGAAGGACAAGTGCCCTTGCAGAGGGCAGTCAAGCACAAATTGGACCATTCTAGCAGGCTGTAGAGGGTAGTTCCAAACCCAAAAGTGCCCTTGCAGAGGCCAGGGAACCCTTGTGAAGGAATCAAAAGACAAGGCAAAAGGGGTGAGTTTTCCTTTAAGGAAGAGACGAAGGCATTTCTTAAGGAAATTCAAAGGATGAAATCTTTTTGACAAAATGTTTGAAGGAATTCCTTCAGACTTTTTGTCTGAAGGTATTCGTTGGAGGTTTTTTCTGAAAGAAAGAAAGAAAGGGGCCAAACAAGGAATTCTTTTAGAATAAAATCCCATGAAAAAAGGATAAGGAAAATTCTTTTGGACAAAAAATATGAAGGAATTCATTCAAACATTTTTCTTGAATTCCTTTAGACTTTTTACCTAAAAGAATTCACCTAATATAAGGGCCAAACATTGAAGAGAACATTCCTTCAAACAAATGTTCAAAGGAATTCCTTCAGACATTTTATCTGAAGTATTTAAAGACCAAGGCCACCTGAAGTACCCCAAAGGGTAGGTGCCCTTGTGGGGGGCTCTTGGTGACTATGAAAGGGACCTTTCTCCAAGCCCTAAAGGGACACCTTCCCTTTGGGAAGGTTAAAAGA